>OMKK01056571.1:0-11243 GCA_900302305.1 Polymixia japonica | reverse complement strand
GTTGGTGTCTCCTGAAGGCACGGTGTTGGGTAGCGTCTCCAAAGCTCAAGTTACCATCAGGGACTCTGGAAGGGGTGAGGCCTTCATCAGCTCTGAGATCATAAAACCAAACCCCTCCCTAGTTAAAAATCTATCTATCTATCCATCTATCTATCTATCTATCTATCTATCTGTCTGTCTGTCTGTCTGTCTGTCTGTCTGTCTAAGTAATTCATCACAACTTGTAAACTGCAGGACAGTGCAGACGAAAGCAGGGCCCGGAGGCTCCCATCCTTGGGGGAAAAGAGATTCAGTCAGAGAAATACCCCCAGCATGGATCCATTCAACTAGAGAAACTGCCCCTGGCCACAGAATCCCAAGTCATCTGGACCCGTGGAGACAGCATTCCCAAGTCTGAACCAGGCGTCCCAAAGAAGAAACTCAGAGCCATGGGCAATCCAAAGACCGTAAGAACCTGCTCTTTAAGGCCACCATCGGATTTCATGAAAATCCAAAATTCCATCTAAAATCATTGTAGTAAGTCGTTTAAACAGATGGGCAAAATAAATGCAAGTTCATTTAAGTTTAAAATAGTGCATACCACGTAATTACCAATCCAGAGGATCTGAAATAACTATCCCCTGTGATATTTAGGTTAGCAAAGGAAACTTGGACGTTAGAGGAAAGGATAACTGCAGCTTTTCAACGGAAGCAGATTTTTAAAATCACCCCCCTGCACACCAGCTAGCGCTCAACACCGATCAAGCTATATCTTTGACTGACCCTTCTGGCTTGAAATGGCCTGTTCAGCAGTTCAAGAGACTGAGTTGTCATAGCTGAAGGGAATGCTGACCCCTCTTGCTTGAAACAGCCCACTCAGCAGTTCAGAAACCAAATAGTACCGCTTTGCTTCTTCAATCTTGGCAATGCATTTGCTCCACCGCCAGCTTCCTCTGTTCTAATGCCGTTCATTTATTTCATTAACTCTACTGACCTGCTCCTGTGTTACATATGTTTTGCATCTTTCAGATTCCACCTTCATCGGTTCTTCACAACGGGACGGACATCGTTTACACGGTAAGCATTTGCGCAGCTGTTACCGACCCGATGGCGTTCCTTAAAAAAAAAAAAAAAAAAAGATCGAAAAGAGTTTTTTAATTGTCTCTTTAATTGCAGTACCATGGCATCATGAGCATGCAGGTAGAGGATGACACCTCCCCGTCGAGGAAGGGGAGGAAGGCTAATGTTCGCGTTGTTAGCAGGGGGGCACAGCAGCAGGTATCGCCAGTGGTTAAGTCGAAACCGGCCCCTCGAAGAAAGGCCACAAGTCCTCAAGAAACGGGATTGGCCAAAGGACATGTGAGCTATTTCTGCTAGTTTATTACTGGTTGTACTAGTCATCCGTTCTGTAGTTTAGCCTTTGTGAAATGCTTAGTCATTAACCCATATTAATATGCGTTTCAAACTGAAGCAGTACCGAATGAAGTGTCTTGGGAATGTGTGTTGTCCGTAGGCCACAGTGGATAACTCTGTGCCCAAACCCTGCGTCCCAGACCTCATGGGACTGCTGCACTTCAACCATACCACCGGTCGGCTTCTTCAGTGCAACGGTGTGTCCTGGAAACCCTGGGCGCCCGCTGACAAGGTACTCCAGCCTCGAACTAAAGGGTTTGGCGATGCGTGACGCGTGTTTCATTCATATTTAAGTTTATGTATGTTGTATGAGCGTAGAGCATACCTTTTACTGTACAATAGACCTCAGACAAACTGTGTTGTGTCATCAAAAATGTTGCAAAAAAAGTCACTCAGATGTTTTAGAGTTTTAGTTGAGCTAATTATTAACTGATTGGAATTATGATAAATGGACTTTTACCTTCGAGCGTCTGTTCATTTTGTCTGATGTCACAGACGGTGAGCGCTCAGATGTGCCCTCAAGGCTGGAGCTTTCATGGTGGTTACTGTTACATCCTCAGCACAGAGCACAAAGCCACATGGAGCACTGCTAACAGAGCCTGCAGGGAGAGGTAATTAGACTTATGAGATTATACTGCAGGGGGGGGGGTTTAGCAGGGTTCCCATGGGCCTTAAAAATCCTTAAAGGTTTGAGAATTTGAAAAAAAATCCGACAATGTCCATCTACGTTTGAGGCAAAACAGGTTGCAAAACTGGTCATATTGAATACTTGAATTTGAGGGAATTATGTCTTGAAAGTCATTAAAAAGTCCTTAGATTTTATGTTCAATAAGGTGTGGGAACCCTGGTTACGATACAAAATTAAGTAATAATCTGATTCAGAGTTAATAATAGTCTTTATAAAACATCCCTTCAATATGACTACAATTGCCTTTTCTGTTTGATTACAGATATAAAGGGAATCTAGCAAGTGTTTTCTCTAAAGCTGACATGGACTGGCTGTGGGACTTCAGCGGAAGGAAGCCTTTCTGGATAGGTGTGTATATTTAAGAACTTACACAACTCAAACAGTTTGAATTGTTGTACAATATCTGAGGTTATAGGAAAATAGATGAGTGTGACATCAAAACTGAGTGACAAATGTACTCAGTTTGAGTGTACTAACTGGAAAAGGCTTAAATAATACTTAGCTTTCTGATATATATACTGTATATAGGGTCTGTAAAGTTGTCATTTTTCTCCCGTTTCTCGAGGTCTGAACGACAGGGAGAGCCGAGGCCGCTGGGAATGGGTGGGCAGAGAGCCGGTCAGCTACACTAACTGGAGAAAGACGCCCCCTCGATCGAAGATGAAGGGAAGCAAGAAGTGTGTCCTTGTTTGGAGGAGGGGAAAGTGGCAGATCAGAGACTGCAAAACAAGCAGAGGTCAACGCTTCGTGTGTTCTATCAAGACTTGAGTCAAACAAGTGCCATATCACAGCCATGAACCACAACGTTGTTTCGGGAGAGTTGCAGGAACGAGGATCGACCCTCAGGACAATGATGCTCCAGCAGTAGGTGACAACCTACCAACGGGAACCAACAGGAACTTTCCAGGAAATGTCCATATCCATGTATATTGAACATGAACTATGTATATTGAACTTTTACTTTTAAAAACCGCTACTCTGTGTACTCTAAGTGACGTTGTTTACATTTTACGTAGTCTAATTAGTCATTGAAAGTATTATTCCTCTACTATTTGTAAAAGATTTTTTAAGTCCAGTCATGATATCTCTTGCTTATTTCAGAGAGATCTATTTACACTTAATTCAATTATTTCCTTGCCTTTTTAACCGTATATTTCTACTTACAGTAAAGTTGTGTTCCAAAGTATTTTGATAAAAATCGAGGGTATTATAAGGGTGAAGTCGTGGAGCTTGATAATTCAAATAATTGATTGTTGAGGTCTGCACACAACTTTACATTTCAATCATTCCATAAATAACTGCACCTTAAATTGAACATTTAACCAGAGAGAAACCTGGTAAGATGAAGTTCAAGGTGAAATCTAAGGGGATTTGCATAAATGAGACTCTCACACTCTGCTTTTCCACAATCAAATACAGATCACTTGTGCATTTCTACAACCATGGCTTTACCAGAGGAGCTTTCTAAAATTGCATTTTGACACTATTATTATTAGCCCTGTAGGATGTCTGAGGACAATCAAATCAGTATTTGTGATAACAAACAATTCTACCCTAAGCTTGAGCCAAAACTATTATCTGTTATGTCATCAATATGCGTCCCCTGGACCTGCCCCATAATTGACAATGTGAAGTCAAAATGATACAGTTACAAATACTTCATACAACTGCCAGACCTAAAGCTATGTTAATAATAAACTTTCCTCCGGAATGCTGTAACATACATATTATCTAGATCTGGGCCAATAGGTCATGCTTACCACAGGGCAGGCAATGTGATTATCCTCATCATGTGATCTGGAGCTACGGAATGAAAGAGGGCCTTTTATTTGCCGTTGGTAGTTCTCAGAAGTTCTCATACTCTGAAAAGCTACTTTAGATACACCCCGCTCTTCAACTCGGTGAGTTCAATGACAATGAATAGCTGTCTATGCATGTCGTGTATCTGGATTAATTTATGAGTGTCTTTCTTAAAGTTGCCATGCATCCTGTTGTTTAAGATATAATTGCCAACCTGCTATTCCGTTTATTGAGGTCAATTAAATTTAATGAGTAAAGTGAAAATGTTTGGTTTCACGCAAAGAATATAGAGCTTTGGTTTGTCTCGCAGATGCCCTTGCTATTCTGCTGGAGCATCTGTTAGTCAGGAAAAAAGTCTTTTTATGCCCTGAGATGGCGGGTTGATAATGTGCCATGGAAGCAGAATGGAATGGATTTGATTAACGGGTAACTTGACGAATAAAATACTTTAACTGTAGTAGTGACTCCTAATTATTCGAGGGGAATACAGGATGCAGAAACGGCAACCGTGTTTGTGGATTACCTTGTTTCACGCGTTTGCTGTAACCTCAAACAGGGGTTATATATCAGATGCTGACCTGGGCTGAGGCCAGCAAATATCTGTTGATTTGTGTTCTTTACTTTGCCTCTTATACAAGGAACAGTGATATTTTGACTTTTGCAGCGATCTCAGGTTCAATATTAGCACTTACCAATATTTCATTTAAAATTTCATAATATTGCTCTATACATCAGTGAAGTATAGAATCATCTGAGTGCAAGGTACAACTTCTTTAGTGTAAGTATGTAGTAAAAATCCTGAATCCAGTTTTGCTCATTTTTTGCTGTAGCTGAACCCAGAGACGGGATAGGTTGAGGAAGACGGTTTGTACGTCTGCAGTGAAGATGCAGGTCTTGTTTGTTTGTTTCCTAATCAGTTCATATTCAAAGCTACGTGCTTGGTGCTTTCCCAAAGCACATGGGCTTTTTCAGACTCCTTGCTGTGTACAATTATCACTTCAATGTTTCATTCTTTTATTGCTTTGTCGTTTTATTCAGGGAAAGGGGTCATGTCGTAATTCTCAGAATTTCCTTCTGGTCTTGGTCGCTGGCGGCGGAGAGGAACTTGCAAGGTTACGCTGCTGTCTTTTTGTCATGGATCAGCATGCTCCTGGCCAGCAGAGCCAACCTGCACAGATTTTTCAGTCGCTTTCCTTTGCTTACCAGGGCCTTTCGGAAATACCGTATGAGGCCATTCTAAGGCAGAGCGATACCTTGGAGGTGCTGGACCTGAGTTACAACCTGCTGCATGAGTATCCTTCTATTATAAAGCCGTGAGCCCAAACAGGGAGCATTCAGTCTACTGTAGCCAAAAGTAAATGAGTATTTGCTGAAGTATTATTTTCACGTCTCACCAGAATAAGTTAAGTTGAATATTTGTGAAACCACGCCACGATTTTGTTTTGTTTTATACATAAATGCCATTTCCTAATGCATAAGTAAGTTATTATATTGGTAAGAAAAATAGTATAGACCCTGTATGTCTAAACTGTTCCACGCTTTCAGTTCTGTGCATCTGTGTGTATCCACGCTTGCCAACACAAAGAGGAGCAATTAGTTTGTGATAAGCAAGTAATTAGCTAGCTAACTGTTATTAGACAGATTATTTTATTTGCAATATTGTTGTTTTTTTTCCTCATATAGTAACAACGTAGAGTTGTAAAGTTTGTGAGTAGAGATCACTCTTGAATGTTTTCTCCTTCAATCAGTGTCCATTGGAACCCGGCTCTCTTGGGTCAAATGGAGAAGCTGAGCACTCTGATTCTTGACTGCAACAATTACACGTCCCATGTTAAGTTCCCCTACATGCCAAGTGTCACCACTGTGTACATCAACAAGAACAAGATCAACAACCTACCGGTCTTTGCGGAAGAAATACGTCGAAAGTTTCCCAACATCAAGTGAGTTTTTGTTTTTACGATTTACTATTTATGTTTGAAAATGCGCTGTGCTATTTCTATCCAAACTCTATGGAGTTTGATCCTACTGTTGGAATACTACACATACCCATGTTTACCTTTCTGTTGCCTAATCCAAGGATGTTTCTTTCAAATCTAGAATCCTCAGTATGATGAACAACGAGGCAGCACCAAGCTATTTCAATGGAGGAAGTTTGACCCAATACAAAGATTATAGGTGACACACACACACAGCACACACACACACACACAAACGGAAAGTCTGTGACTAAAACCTTGTTCTCTAAACAAATAAAATGTGGTCTGTACTACTTTTTAATACTTAATATTCTTTTAGCAGAAATGTGATCAGAAATAATAAAATCATAAGCAATACGCAGTTGCTTTTTAGTCCATTCCAGTCCTATTCCTCTGTTAAAGTATTGAGTTGTTTATTCTGAAAATCAAGGAATATGTAATGCTATGATCAAATCACTTTACTGGATAGAGTTGAAAGAAACTTGTCTGGACACTTTCCCATTATTATAACATATAGAATGATGGAGAAAAACGTAGATGTTCAATTACGTTACAGCAACCTAACTAGCAATAAACTGTAATGAAATTATCCTCAGGAAATCCAATTTGATGATGTCATTAGATTTGAATTTGTTTGATTTTGAAAACTTTTAGAAAAATGTTTAGTTTTGCAGACTAGCAAACTTAAAGTCAATTACAACCCGATATGTTACATGAGTAGCATAAAAGGGTTGGTTCCAGAAGAGTGATTTGCTAAAAGGACGTAGTCATTTGCAACACATTTCAGACTCCTTTCAGGGACTTGTCATTCCATGGTTTCTGGTAAAATGTTGGAACAAATGAATTAGAAAATGTAAAAAAACAAAGGCATTCGAAAATTTTAAAGTGAATTCCAACGTCCTCTTGAAAGTTTTCACAAACCATACAGTGGCCTCATGGTTTGACATATGCAACACGTTAGTCCATCACTTAAAGGCACAATCCGCGATTGGTTTGAACCGCCGTGTCACCCCACTTCTGTTTGTTTTGTAAACAGTGTGATGCGGCTATTTGGAAGTATTCTGCCTAACAGAAAACGTTTAAAAGCCACCGCTCTGTTTTTACTACCGAAATTCACTAAGCAAAAGATGGCTGACATGGGTTCAAATTACACTGAAGCTCTCGGGGGGCACTTTTTTTTTTTTTTTTTTTTTTTTGCTTAGAACAAACAATGTAACACGAGAGAGGGAGAGGCGAGGGTAGTGGTGGGAGGGAGACATGCTGTGTATGAATAGGTTACAATGCGCCATTACACACAGCGAGACAGGCCTACTACACCGCTGTCAGAGAGGCAGAGGAAGACAACAACCTAAAAAACGCAAATCCACAGCTGATATCACTGTCATCTCACACACTGCTACTTGCAATAACACTGAGGCAACACACAAATCAATTCAAAGCTTATATTGTGCATCATGCACAACAACCAATTACACACAAAGGCACACCAAGCACTTGCACACGACAGCTATAATTATGCCATGTTCACAGACAAAAATGACACAAATTTCAGTGTTATCAAGGGGAGCCGTGGTTGGAAACTAGGGTAACCCGTAATTCAAACCCTGCGGCCGACGCTGACCGAGGCAACGTGCAAAAGCAAAACAACGTTACTGTAATTCCTTGCTTAGCCACAAAAGGGAAGCACTTAAAATCCAATCACGGATTGTGCCTTTAAATTAGTAGAGGAGACAGTTTCAGTGATATGAGTCCTAGCCCTCTAGCTTGGGAACGAGACAAATCTGAGAGCTCATGTTTTATTTGCTCTGGCAGATGCGAATTGGTCAGGCGATGTCAGGCGATGTCAGGCGTTGGTCAGGCGATAGTCCTCTCTACATGTGTATATACTGCCCCACCTGTAGAGGGATTGACGAGCATGGTGCCTGTCCAAGACACTTTCTCTTAGGCAGGGTAAAACCAGGAACTTTTAGAATAGCATCAGGTAAGTCTACTAGTTGTAGGTATGTTTTCAGATGTCCGGGGCCCAATTGAGTAGATAAAGTACATTGTAAATGATATTACTCAACATTAAAGGAGCGCACACATGCAATTGTTAGGCTTTGTCCTATTATACAAACCAAGCATTACAGAAAGATGTCATTGTCCACACAGGCAGTATGTCATCAGCCAGCTCCCAGGGCTGGAAATTTTGGACGACACTGAGGTCCTGGAGAAAGAGCGAGCCCAAGCTAGAAAGACCTACAGGATTCAGCAGAGCAGCGAAAGCAGTAGAAAGCGAAGGGAGCTTCATCGGTGAAGACACACACACACACACACACACACACAAACAGAAAGTTTAATCCTATTACAAGGTAATATGATATAAGTCTGAGACTAATTTCCTTTGTTGTAAATGACAGAAATTGTATTATAAATATATAAATATCATCCTCTGCCTTTATTGGTTTATTTTTGTTGTTACTGTTGTCATGGCTGTTGCTGTTGTTGCTGTCGTCATGCCTGCTGCATCATTAAAGGCAGAAATCTCTGGCAGGAAATCTAAGGTCATGTGTACAGCAAGTCAGCTGAGATAACACTACGCTGCCTGCTGAGTAAACATTCAGTTCCCACAAATACTGCTGCTGTTGCTCTCATATTCTGTGTTTGTGCTGCTAATTTTTTGACGTTATGCCACCTAGTTTGATGCTACTCATTGTGTCAGTATGAGATTTTATATTTCCTATTTGTTAATTTAATTAACTTGTATGTAATTTAAGCATTCTAAAAGATTGTTATCCAAATACGAATGTTATTACAGCAAAATGTACTGTATAATAGGTTCATGCAATAAAAGTTTTAACTTTTATTTTCAAGTCTTTCTGGGACAGCTGTTGTGTCTCAATTTACTATATAAATATTTAATCTGTCAATATATGACATTTATCTTTATCTCACATTTCACATCACTTTTCTAATATAGCTTCTTTCTCTCTATTTCTATCTATAAATGAACAATGGAAAAGCAATAAAATATGCTTAGTCTTACATTAATTATAGTCAGTATATTACGTAATAAATATGTATACATGCATTTTGATTCATCCGTTTCGCAATCTTGGAACCCATCGGCTATCTGTCTGACTACGATTTGCCTCTGGAGGCAAAGGCCAATATTTCGGGGGTTCCGGTGTAGCCAGCGGATATACATATAAGGGATAGCGGATATCCGGGCCAAGACTTTTAATTAAAGTAAAAAGCTAATAAAGCTAGAATAAAAAAAAACTAATAAAAAGCTAAATTGTTGTTAGACGATAGCCAATGGGCTCTGAGATTGCATTTCGGCCAATGCTCTTTCCACCTCTTTTGCTCTCCAACTTAAACGTGATTGGTCAATACTACTACTACGATCTGCTACAAACGGAAACCAGAACGCTTCCGATACCAAAATCTTGTCCCGTTGCCTACAGATTCTGCATTCATATGCAGATATCTGTTTATAGAGATTATCCATTTCGCCACTAGCAAAGCACTTTTATTTTGAAAAACAAAAAACAGGTCGGAAGTGATATTTAATGAACCCGGAAGAGCGGGGTCATGCTTGTAAATGAGCTACGCTTTGACGTTTGTAAATTGATCTACCTTTAATAATAAAAAAAAACCAATTAAATAAATAAATAAAATAAACCTATTTAAAAAAAAGAGTTACATACTCCGATACAGTAGGTGGCGGTATGCACCTTAACAGGTTTGTTGACTTGCAATCTGCCATAAAAATCAAAGAAGAAGAAGCAGAAGAAGCAGCAGAAGGGGTCTTGCTTGTCAAGAAACAAGTTTAATAGTAGGAGATTACTTGATTGTGCAAAATAGCTTGTATACGACAGTGTTCTGCGGTGCCTCCTCTCCTGTGCATACAAGTAAGTTATTGTCAAGTCTTTAATCAGATGTAAACTAACTGAAGTTTAGGTCTCACAGTAGCTAGGATCAGCCTTGTCCCTCAGAAACTGTGGTTTAGGTTTAGGTGTCAGGGCTAAAATCCTTTGTATTGACGTTAAAATCCTAGCAAGACATGCTAATACTGCATGCTAGCTATTGCATACATACTAATGGTGTGTGTGTAAGTGGAAATATCTGCACTTACCCTATTGCTATTCGTACAAAACACGCTGAACAGCCCGTAGTCTGTTGAAATGCTTAGTTTCGACCAAATAGTGGACGTTGACTGTCAGGTCAAATTTAAACTGGATCGGTTCAATACGATGGTTCTCAATTTGAGCTTTAGTTACTTTAGTCTTTCAAACCCAAGAGGGCTTCATTAGAACATTTGTCTCTCTAAAGTGAAATAGTAGCCTGCAGTTTGCTTCAGTAATGCCAAAACCAGATCAAACATTAACCACACCACTGCTTCAAAAGAAAAACTCTCTGGACACACTGTAAAAGTTCAGCCATTCATATTATTCATGTTGTCAAGAGTAAACTAAAAATGTGTGTCCTTTGTCATGTTACATCATAGCATGATCATTTGACTTTGACCCATGTAGTGCACTTACGTTTCTTGCATGCAGCTCACATGATGATCAGGGCCACTAAAGTGCTCTTATCAGTTTACTTATCACACAGTGACAGAGTATGATCATATTTTACTAGATTTTGTCAAGTAAAATATCAGAACCACATGTTCTGATTACTCATTTATGAATGGCAATGCCAATTTTCAGCTTATACAGCTTTTCAAACGTATAGATCTATGTTTTCTGATTAAAATTTGTTTATCATGTTGCTGAAGAGATTTAGTTATGTAACACATACATGGCAGTTTTTTAACCTTGAACCTTGTGTTTACTGCCCCTGGATACCGTCATCCAGTATATGCTGTGAAGAAAGAAAATTGCACTCTAATCATCCTAAAATTATCAGATTTATTCTTAACATGAATGCATAATGAAGGGCATCTTACTAAATGAGTACTTAGGGATTCATTACCAAGGTAATTTATGTGCAGCTGGTAGATTAGTGTTCTGTTCTTTACCAGAAATTGCACGCTAGCAAATAAAAATAAGATGAAATGGTGATGCATTTATCATTTCTTCACTCCGACTTTGTTTATTAAAGAGGTACTGTACACTTAAACATGTTTTTGGAGCTGTAAACTAAATTATATGACTGTAATGTGATGAAACACATCAATCCTGGTGTTAATATTGACAATGACAACAAATTTATAAAAACCGGCATTTCATGGGTTGAAAATGGCTCAACATGCCTTCTGCTGTTTTAAATCAGCCTGAGCCTTGCAAGGCCATTACTGACATAGAGTTTGGGGCTTATCTACGTCGTGGAATTTATATTTAAAAAAAGAAGAATGTCACTGAGCAACTTCTGCTCTCCTGCCTCACACAGCCACGCCTCAG
>OMKK01056570.1:0-12134 GCA_900302305.1 Polymixia japonica | reverse complement strand
GTGAATGGAGGAGGAGGAGGAGGAGGAGGGGAGGAGGAGGAGGAGGCGAGACTCCACAGACGTGAAGGACCGAGTGCTGAACGCGCTATAATGAGGACGCTACTCCCGAGGAAAACGGGGATGAGGAGGAGGAGGAGGGGGGCTAACAGTTGTTTCCTCCGTCATCCGCGTCTTCCCTCCAGTTCATTCACTTTAACTGACACCGTGTGGAGAACCCGGTGGAGGAGAACCCGGTGGAGGAGAACCCAGTGGAGGAGAACCCGGTGGAGGAGAACCCAGTGGAGGAGAACACGTCGTACCAGACAACTGCTGTTCAATTCATTCATTTTCACACCGGTTTGCTGGATTCCGACACACCATGAACGCACCATTCATGAATCAGCGTCTGTGTCTCTGCGCAGCATTTTCCCCCCAAAGTCATTTCTCAAAACACAATCAATAAAGAAATATGACTTTCCATCTATTTTAATCGTCCCCGTCTCCGTTCAAAATGAATTCAAAACGTTAAATTAAAAAGGGACGCGGTCCCCTTTGTGTTTTTCATTCAAACGCTCGGTACCGACACGGTGGTGCGTTTTGAACCTCAAACCCGGGTCTTAACCGGGAGGAACGGAACCGTTTCCCGGTGTGTCTCTTTTATTATCGTCCGTTTCCCGGTGTGTCTCTTTTATTATCGTCCGTTTCTCTGACCTGAAAAAAAGGGAGCGACGCGTCACGCGTAGTCTCGCGCTGCGGTTCTTCACCTACATAGTTGTAATTTGAGACCTTCTGCACGAGACTTTACGTAAGGACGGGGCTGCACGTGCGCGTCAGAAACGTGTTGACCTATATATTATATAACTCCTCCGTCACGTGCCGCCGGTTGGCTTCATTAACCCCGTTTTTTGTTTTTTTTTTAAACTCGTCTGCGACGAAAGTAAAGTAAAGAGGTCGGAGCGTCGCTGCGGTGTTTTACACACAGAAACACTTGACACGTACAGGAAGTATCGTTTAACACGTTGTCCATATAAAACACGCACCGTGTTACCGGACCTTCACGGAGCGACGCGCATAGTTTTACTCAGATGATTGACTTTATTCATTGTGATTATTGAGAAGTCGTTGTTTTGTTATTGATTATGTGAGATATGACGCAGACTGGAGGGAATGGCTTGTTCTCCGAAATGAAATTGGTGAATTTAATGAATTAATCACAAATGCCTGAAACATATCGAGTAGGGCTGTTATCATATTAAACATGATAAGATATCTGACATGTTTCTGAAACAGAAGTGAATATAAGGTGGGTTAGACACCTTTTCATTCTGCTGTAGGCTAGTAATCTTTTTTTCCTTTTTAAGTGGCCCAGCGTCGTGCTCTATCGTGTTAGAATACAATAGACAATGTATTCACTTTAAATTATAGAGGGATACTCCAGATTTGTGAACCCACTGAACTGTTTACATCATCAGCGTCAGAAAGCTCCGCCCTGCTTCCATAGAATGGGAAAATGCCTTCATTCTTTCCACATGACGAGGGAATGTTACGCTGGAATCCACCGTTTCTAGTAAATTAGAGGTTTATTATTCATTTTTCTCATTGTTTCGTGTTCACGATTAATCGAGATTTCGCTATGAATGAGGCTCATAGTAAACCCAAAATATTGTTTTAGGGGGCTCGAATGTACAGACAATCATGTCCACAATGCAAACCCACTAAAGAACATATCATCGTACCACATATGAAAGGGATTCACCGGGATTTCAGACAGAATATTCAAAAATAAGCAACCCAAATGTTTATCTTATATAAAAGGGACGTTGGATATCAAACAGGTTTTTTTTGTTTGTTTTTTTATGATCTCAAATAGCTGCACGTGAGCGGGCGTGACGCAAGTGCATTGAAGAAAAGATCCTCTCGCGGAATGTTTTGTGGAAAGTGGTTGCCCATAGTGACGTCACAATCACCCAATTACACAGATCTGTCGTCCAACAGGGCGGAGTGCACCTCGTAACCATGGGCAACCGCGTCCCAAACACTATGCGCACCGCCAACAGTAGATTTAGATTTAAAAGGAGAATTCCCTCCCAGGATCCATCCGTTCCTCGACTGTCTCTCACACGGGATGATGGGATCTCCCTCAGGCATTTATGTCACTGTTGGAAGATTCCGCAGCAGATTTACAGTCTAGCAGACACAAGTATTTTACTCACTAGTTACTGGTAATCTTGTTTTGAATAGACAATTTGCAATTTTTTTTACCACTAACAAGATCACATGCTACACACTATATTAGTTCTACAGGTATTAAATAGACACGAATAGTAATAACTATTCCAGTCTGCTTATCAATTAATCAAAAGCCTGCTACTAATTTCTAGTTACTGTTCAAATCCCTACTAATCATTATTTAGTTTTTAAGAGTCACTATAGGAAGTAACAGTCTTTGTGTGAAATGAAGATGTTAACCCAATGTCTCTGTCTTCCTACTTTGTTAAGTTGGCTTACTTCCCCACATAGCCCAGGGAGGTCCTGGCAGCAGGCTAGTGTGTAGTCTTCTTGGTCTTGTGTCAATAAAGCTTCTCTTATCTTCTCTTCTCCACCTTCATATATGTACACTGTATATAATACTATACAGTAGTAAAGTATATAGGCCTCCTTCATGTATTTATACTACATCTATCCTACATTAGTACTGTATACAGTGGTAGTCATTGTAGAAGTCTTGCTTCATGTATTTATACTGCATCTATCTGGTATTAGTAAAGGAACACAATCTCCTGTGGATGGAGTGAAAGTTTCAGTTCACCAGCCATGTAGTGAGGACATGTACCAATGGCTACATCTGAACAACTATAAAGTAGTATAAGAATATTTATTATTAATCCTAGTAGACTGTAAGTGTGGTTGTTCCAATGTAA
The DNA here is from genome assembly GCA_900302305.1 of Polymixia japonica. Taxonomy (NCBI): domain Eukaryota; kingdom Metazoa; phylum Chordata; class Actinopteri; order Polymixiiformes; family Polymixiidae; genus Polymixia; species Polymixia japonica. Next base: position 9,234 of record OMKK01056570.1, on the reverse strand, counting down.
TTTACACCAAGGACAGTCATATCCATTCATAATATAACTGGCTCCTGGCGTCAGCTAGCCAACAGCGCCCTCTAGGGGACGCAGTAAACCACAACGTTAGACGTCTGGTAGAACAGGTGTTTTTACCCACAAAATGACTGTCGATGTTTTCAAAACAGTGTGTGAAGCACCCCACATCAATAACTCATTCGTTCACACTATTTATATAATTTCTAATTCCTTTCACACAAAATGCAAATGTGAAGGACAACAAACTGACAGGGATCTGGCATTGTCAGTCATAGTGTCAAATACTTTGACAACACTTGTCAAGTGAATCATGTAATTCACTAAATAAGGTCATTTTTCTCACAACTTTAGCTCACGGGTACTCATGAACCATCGGTTCCCAAAAACATTTATACTGCAAGTGAGTTTTATACTAGTCTCTGGATATGTAACAGGCAGGCGTCAGACTTACCTTGCAGGCTTCAAGTTAATCGATTGTGGCCGAACTGAGTTTTTTCGGACCAATCAGCACGCTATGAGAAACACCTGCAGCTATGGGCGGGGTTTAGCCCGTGATAGACGACAGATGGTTCATCCAATCACCTGCCAAGTATTTTTTTTGAAACTGCCTGCCCTTTTCCAAACAGTTTCCAAGGAAGACTTCCCAGATGGTTCTGGGAACATCTGGTGTGTCAGGTTAGAGTCAGACAGGCGCAAGAGGAAGGGCCCTTAAAACGTGACTGTCAGATGGTGGAGTGAGTTTTTACTTTTCATGTCCCATTTACCATGGACAAAACATACAGTTTGTTTTTGAAGACTTTAAGTGTTTTATTGTTTTTTTTTAACATTCTATGAACATAAAAACTCAACAATGGGAATATATTAATGACCATGTATGCCATCCCGCCCCCGACAGTTCCTTTCAAATGTCTACTAAAGTATGCACACATCATTACACAAAATACACAACAGCATGTTCCTGGCCAGTGAAGGTTTTTAACCTGTTTACAATTCTGCATTGAGACCGAGTTCTTGCATAGTTGAGGCAAGACGTGCTTACAAAACAATAGAATCAGTAGCCTTTAACATAAGGAAAACAACTGCAGGTTTGACAGCAGAGACTAAAACATGAGCTACGTCTGAATAAGACAGTTTAGGGCATGGGGTTTCTGTTGCAGAGGATAAAGCCCAACCAGATTAAGCCTGGTTTTAGTTAACTGCTAATTGAAATGACTAGATTTGTTCAGTTATGAGTATTGCAGTGTTATAATCCGCACTTGGGATCATATTCAGATGAAGGTTTTGACATAACGCCTCTGTTGATCACAGATTGGTTAGTATGCTTCTTGCACAGTGCTTTCCTTTGCTTGCATGCTGCTTAGCGACTGCAGATTCAACATAAAGTTGGGTCATTTGAACTGTCATCAGGCCAAGATCAAAGGAAGTCCTGATGAAGGTAGATACAAGGTGTTTCCAACATCTGGGGAGTGTGAACTCAACAACCCAGATAGGAACTTGATGAGGTTTTTGGCATTGGCGCACCCTGGTGGCCAAATTAAGTAATGCTACTTTAAAGTGACTAATGGAATTCAAGTCATTTTAAATATATAGCATATGGACACTATACATTTACCCTCCATGAATTTATGAATTCCCTTCAAATCTACTTAGAAAAAAAAAAGAGTATAACTTGTCTATTACAACCAACACAGAACATGAGAATTTGACATTAAACCAGGTGACACATCACCTCACAACATAAAGAGCTGGATACCTATCTCAGTGGAAATTCTCTCTCTCTCTCTCACACACACACACACACACACACACACACACACAAAATCCGGGTTACATGAACAATCGTAGCCGTTTGGCGGTGAAACAGGACCTGTGAATACAGCGCTAGCTAGCTGGTCATGCTCTCTCAGCAGGTTCCAGTGAATGACCAAAACAAATGGCAACAACCATATCCAGTAGATATACAGTAGTAGCCATCGATACGTCAGCAGTCTGTTCTTACACTAATATGGACTGCTGCCTTTTAAGCGCCATGTAGCCAATTCATGTGATTTTGATTGTATTTTGCTTTTGTGGATTAATGTTTGTAGTTTATTTGCAGGTTGATGTTTGTCATGATGCCGTTTCAAAGTGGATAAATCGCACGAAGCTTATCGTAAAACACAACGCCAACCTTTCAAATTATTAATCGCATTCTGAAAAGGGACCAAACTTTGAATTTTCCAAACAGTTCCTCTCAGTTAGAGACAGGGCAGCATTAGTGCAGCGAGTCTGCAGTAAAAACGTTGGACTTCTGCGATGACTACATCCGTATTTACACCAAACATGAACCAACAAGTTTTCCTTTTCAGTCCTCCCCCCTCCTCTCCTACAGGTATGACGTTTATAGCTTGTTTCCCTTTGACATATGTAACATTACCCAACGACTGTAAACAGGGAAATGTCTCAGCGCACTAGTTTTTGACAAAGGTAGACTCAGACACGGCGAAACATCCCCAAAACAAGCAGGACTCTCCCAGAAAGTTTTCTCCAAGGTAGCTACAAAATCGAAAATGTCTTTCCATTTCATTACATTGCTTCTTTTGACACAGAGATGAGATTCAAGGGGCCACGCTGTCCCTTTCTGGTCATAGTCTCCCGACCCAGAGAGAGAGCAATATGAAAGACTCCTCAGGTTTACAGTGCACTTTGCTCCTCAATTTGTCTTCAATTATGAATTTGACGCAACATCGTCACATCTACACTGGAAGCCAATAATTCTGCATCTATCCTTTAACCATCCTCTACTAGTACTGTCCTGCTATCTCCAATGTTGTAGCCAGGGATGAACAGACACGTCGTAGCACGCAACTCCCATCTTTCACCTGCCAGACCTGCACCTTCTGATGGCCGAAAAGGGAATGAAATGGGAATTTTCTGGATAATTCCTCTCAGGGCGGAACGGCGATGCAGCCTGAGTGAAACATGCAGCGAGATGTGGGACAGATACTAGATCTGCATGACTGTGAGGATCAAGATGCTGGATGATGAACGCTCTTTGGTAAGTGTTTGTAATGCTCCACATAATCACGCGTTGTGTCAAGGAAACTTTATATTTAAATGTTTTTTGTAGATAAGCATAGGCCTTAACCCAACAGATTTATAGATGTATTCTAAGTGTTTCTATAGAGGGAGTTAAGGCTCTTAAATTTGACCCAATTCAATTGTTGTGTTCTCTTGTCATCTTTCTTTGTTTTAAGGTGAAATTCTTTTGGGGCGTCTCACCTGCTCGGATTTGTACATTTCTTATTTCTGTGTATCATGTGTTTAATCACTAAAATGATCACGTTGCTTTTCATTAAGTTAACTGCAATTAGACTAATATAATTAATATCCCACCGTTATTTGTTTTTCTCTACAAGTTAAAGCTTTTGCAAAGTAAAACGATTATGAGGGAGGTCTGTGAATTTCTTTTTGTTTGTTTTAACAGGTCTTAGTTTTAGTTATCTATGGCTGCTGTTCTCTCACAGCTACACTGTTTCTAATGTAACAATTTAAATTCAAAGCCTTCTGATTAATATCCTATAATATCAATAAAACCTCTGATTAAACATTGTATCAACTATTCAAAGGCACTTTGAATTTTTGTATCCAACTAAGAAACCAAGTGGCCCTTGGACTGATTATAATTGAAACATCTGGAAAACATGGGTCATTGTGGCATTATCATTTTCAACTAAACAAAAACCTGTCTCTAAAGAATGGTGATAAACTGAACAATTTGTTGGGCAATGTCGATGGGCAACCCTCCCCAGCAACAAAAGAGACACGGGCTCAACTCTATTCAAACGCTCCCTGGCAACAAGTTGTTCCTATGAGACTAAAGCAACAACACTAAGCTTCTTTGGCAGCGTTGTCCCACAGAGTTGCCCCATAAAGTTGCTCTGTGTGTTGCTGCTATAAGGGTCAAATCCATCAACACAACGCAGGCGAGAGCAATTGGTGTGCATTCTCACTTCCATAATAATTCCCAGAGTTTGACTACAGTATATACAGCATGTAATCTATATTGGCAATAACCTTTTGACCTTTAGCTAATTCTGCTGCTAATGTGTTTATCAATGTAAAGATGTCGGTACAGTGACTCTTACTAGTCTATTCCCCCAGATACCTTTTAAAGGTTAAATTCATCTCCAGAAGCATTATGTTTGTGAACATGCAGATATTTAGTGTCTTAGACAGCTAACTGGCCTGAGACCTCAGAGTAACGATGGTATGCGTTTGATATAAACAACTGAGGTGTTGCGTTAATGATTTCTCAATTCCAGAATTGTTGCGTTTCTCGCGGCGGTCAAGCAAACCTAAATAGCTCACGTTGATGGTTACATGCTGATCGTGCTGATCATATTCCTTCAGCACCAGCTGGGCGTGACAGCCCGACCCTGTGTCCGTAAACGTCTCTCTCTCTCTCTCCCTCCCTCTCTCTCTCCGGTACGCCGTGTCGTACCCGAGGTCCCGTTTTTGGGCGGTTTCAGGCTTTCCCGGCTTTCATGTAGGTGGGGATGGTTCCTCGCTGAGTCAGGCCCTCGAAGCGCTTGTACGTGTAGTTGAGGAACACCCAGTCCTTGGACTTGAAGTCTGGCTCCGTGACGTTGGCTGCTGTAAGGAGAAGAGGCGACATTGCTCTTATTGCCATGTGAGGGCGATAGAGACCACGGGCCAACAACACAAACATGTAATCAGTAGGGATGTCTTCCCCTCTGAATTTATAGTAGCTATTAGGCCAATTTGTCCATAATTCAATGCTGAAGCACTCCCTCTCCATTTGTCTAACGTTTAAATCACCCAGTAAAACAGACACAGGGAACAAGCTTCCAAAGTGCGTATAAAAATACAAGTATTCAGTATCAGAGCATCAATATCAGTCTACTTTCTCAACATGCCATTTCCAAAACAGAAGTGATGGCTGAAGGATGGCCCACCTGGCTGAAGGATGTCTGATTCGGGGAAGTCGTCGAAGTTTGACGTGTCGTCGATACTTTTGATCTCGATGGAGATGGCAGCCGGCCGTTCCCTGTTGAAGCAACGAAGGGAATCAGAATACGCAAAATGTACACAAAAATATATATACGAATATACAAAAACACTGTCATTAAATACAATGATTAAAAACACACAAAACAGAAGAAGAGCTGACAAGATGCCTTTTATTGTCCCCAACAAACCAAACAGAGACCTGACTGGTCGTCCCAGCGGGGCAGCGGACTAAAGCGATGTCACAGGTTTGAGTCTGATAATGTCACCTTGGTTTCATACCAACCAAACCCTTCCTGCATCTCTCCGTTGTGCTGCCAATGAAGCTTAAATCCAAGGCATAATAAATAAACAGGTACCTGATGTGCTCCCAGTCCACCGACTCAAAGAACTGGTGGCTCTTAATCTCGTCCACGCTCACTGCTCCGACCCGGTTCTCTGCATCAGTACAGTACCTGAAACACACCAACAATACTCTCTGTTGAAGGGCAATCCCACGTCTGCGTTTAGGGAATACAAACAGAATGAAACAGAAGTAGAGTGGTGACCCAGGTTATTTGAATGGGAGGGTTTTATTCGATATGAGGAACTTTCGGACCAAACAGTCCTGGGGACTTTTTTTGAGAGGAAATATGCACTGGGGAGTTCCCCGAGAACTACAAACATTCAAGGGCTTTTTTTCTGTTTGCATTCGCACCGCCAGGAACGCTGAAGTATGCTAAGTAACGCTAAAAGGCTAACGTTTTACACGGGTTTTTAAAAATGGCGTTTGCCAGTGCTGCATTGGCTCATGTGTTTGACTGATCGACATACACTTACGTATGGACCAATCACTGTACACTTGATGTCACTCAAGGTTCCTCTTGTGCTGGGAGAGGAACTACCCTGAAGTCTGAGCTAACAAAGTCCCTCAAATCGGTGTTCTAAGAACTATGATCGTTCCCAGTTCCTGCACATCGGACACAATAAAAAGGGGGCAGTTGCTCCAACAGCTCTTATAACTATGAAAAAGTTCCTCCGGTCTGAAAGCGCTTCTGGGTACCAACATCAGCCATTGCAGTAGCACACTTTTAACCATTAGATGGCAGCAACACCACGAAAGTGGTCCTGGTTTAGTTACTCTTTAAGTTACACAGGACCACTCAAATAATTAATTAGATTCTCTTTTGAAACCAATAGCCCCAATTTACAAACGGTTCCTAGTTCCTAAGTATGACAACTATGACTGTTCATTCATACAAGCATATCGTTGTGCGGTCATACACATACAGACTGTACAGTAGACACACACACACACACACACACACTTACTTGAGTATGAGGTCTTTGGCCCTCTCTGAGATGGGGACTTCAGGTGGGAAGACGAGCGTCTCCTTCCAGTTCATGACCTTTCTGTAAGTCTCCTGGGGCGTCTCTGAGCAGAAGGGTGGGTAACCTGAAGACAAGGAACCAGGATGTAGAACGAAAAGTTCCTTTCAAAAAAGGATCCTCTCTCTCTCTCTTTCTGTGTCGGTCGATATTCGTATCCATTTCTGTGAATCTGTGTTTCTGTCTCTCTCTCTCTCTCTCTATCCATCCCTCTCTCTCTCAAGCAGACAACACAAGCTTACCGATGAGCATTTCGTACATGATGACCCCTAGAGACCACCAGTCACACAGCTTATTGTACCCCGTCTGCATGAAGACCTCGGGGGCGATGTAGTCCGGAGTTCCCACGGTGGAGTAAGCCTTGAAGTCACACAACGAGATGGGAGGTGATGGAGCGTAATTAATTACCCGTAATCACAGGAAGGAATGTTCTTTTAGAGGTAGCATGGACATAGATTATACTAAACCCCAACACGTCTTTACTTGTTTTGGAAAGAACACAAAATATATCTGATCCAAAACTGCACTTACAGCTTTTAATGGACAGGTTTGCCACAACGTACTTTACAGAAATCCTTGGAAACAACGCAGGCGATGTGGTTCTGGGTCGGAGCGCTAGCTGTGAGCTGAAAATGTGAAAATCAAAACTCGTAAGTCAGATTCTTACCAGTTGCCTCCGGTTCTTCTTCCACGTCTCTGCTTTCCTCTTGGAGTTCATGTTTTGGAAAGCTGCAGAGTTCAGAGAAACAAGACATAATGGTGGTAAAAACACAAAACAATGACTCCATGACTCCAGTTATCCTTTTTGAAATTCCCATAAAAAAAACCAAATTGATTTGGATGTTATCTGTCGTTTCAAATGAATGATGTCCTTGTGCTGTGTCCACCTGGAAGAGGCTGTAATCACAGTATTAATGGTAACAGAAATTGGCGATGGTATTATTACATTAATATTTTTCACCAAGGTATATATGAAACTGGTATACCGGCTCCATGTACTGGTTCAAAAGAAAGAAATTCACTAGTATTCACTGACATCCTAGACAAGGTCAGCTGAGCTGGAATTGGTTTTATTACATCACATCTGATTCCTGACTACAGGATTGTCACTAGTGTTACATCACGTCTGATTCCTGACTACAGGATTGTCACTAGTGTTACATCACGTCTGATTCCTGACTACAGGATTGTCACTAGTGTTACATCACGTCTGATTCCTGACTACAGGATTGTCACTAGTGTTACATCACGTCTGATTCCTGACTACAGGATTGTCACTAGTGTTACATCACGTCTGATTCCTGACTACAGGATTGTCACTAGTGTTACATCACATCTGATTCCTGACTACAGGATTGTCACTAGTGTTACATCACATCTGATTCCTGACTACAGGATTGTCACTAGTGTTACATCACATCTGATTCCTGACTACAGGATTGTCACTAGTGTTACATCACGTCTGATCGGTGGAGCTGACTACAGGCTCTTGATTCTCATACAACATGCCACCAGTGTGTCAGGAACAAACTACAGAAGGATGTCTGTGAGAACATTAGAGCAGCGACGGAAATCATCTTCAGGCTACTTCAGGACTGAACAACAGAAGCTTATCTGTGTCAGTGTAAGGAACGTGTGGCTGGGCAGACTGACCCTGGAGAGAACGAGGAGATAATGAGATCTGATATTATCACAGGTCCAAGAATGAAAACTATGCCAGTACTGCTTTCTGTGTGAGGGACCTACGTAACCTGACCTCTGCTCTAGCGCTGACTACAGCAGACCCTAGCGTCAAATATGTGCTGTCACCAAAAAAAACAATACAAAACTAATTCTCCACTTTTTACAAAACAGAATAAAACATTTTTATACAAGTTATTATTGTGGAAATGTCTCTGTTCTGCCCAACAAGAGCAAATAATATTAACTACTTTCTGTGCGTGTTAAATGTCAGATGTCACAACTAGGGTTGAGTTCTCATATCAACAACAATTAAACACTTTAATGCTATTAAATGACTTAAATGACTATCCACCTTTGTACCAACAAGCAGAGGAGGTTTTGGGAGGCATTTCTCTCCGTCTGATGGAGTTACTACTGTTCGAGGTCAGTGGTGTGTGAATACTGTCGTACTGAGGAACTCACAGAAGTCGCTGGGAGGGTTGTGTGTCAGGTTCCTGTAGAACTCGGTGCGGTGAGCTTTCTTCAGGCCCGTACACAGACCGAAATCAGACAGTTTCACGTGTCCCTGAGAGCAAATACAGACACACTAAGTTCATCGACATCACCTGACATCACCCCTGTGTCCGTGAGAGAGAGAGTGTGTGTGTGTGTGTGTGTGTGTGTGTGTGTGTGTGTGTGTAGCTTTTAAGCTGCTTTTAAGCTGTTCTGTTGGGTATGTGTACGCAGACACTGTTTCACAAGTGAGGTTCCAAACGGAAAATAAAGTTATTTGAATTCAATTGAACTGAATTGAAAAGAAGGATTTTCTTTGTGTGTCTGCGTTTGTGATCCACACGTGACAACCTTTGTCCTCAGTTATGAGCCTTGTTTTTGTCTGCATAGAATGCAAATTTGTGCAGTTGTGCGTGTCTGTGTGTGTGTGTGTGTGTGTGTGTGTGTGTGTGTACGCACGCATCTGTATTGTGTGGCATGCAGAAATGATTTCATCCTCATCTCACCCACGTGTGAATGTATGCGTGATGAATGCGTGTGTGTGTGTGTGTGTGTGTGTGCGTGTGTGTGTGTGTGTGTGTGTGTGTCTGTGTGTGTGTGTGTGTCTGTGTCTCTGTCTGTGTGTGTGTGTGTGTGTGTGTGTGCATGTGTGTGTGTGTGTGTGTGCGTGTG
>OMKK01056569.1:0-22042 GCA_900302305.1 Polymixia japonica | reverse complement strand
TGTATTGAGCCAGCTGTGCAAATTCCACTTGTGGAACTAGAAGCCCTGTCTACTTCCCAAATGACAGAACCATCTATTGAGCCAGTTGTGCTAATTCCACTTGTAGAACCAGAAGCCCTGTCTACTCCCCCAATGATGGAACCATGTATTGAGCCAGAAGCCCTGTCTCCTCCCCCAATGATGGAACCATGTTTTGAGCGAGCTGTGCAAATTCCACTTGTGGAACTAGAAGCCCTGCCTACTTCCCAAATGACAGAACCATATATTGAGCCAGCTGTGCTAACTCCACTTGTAGAACCAGAAGCCCTGGCTACTCCCCCAATTGCAGAACCATGTATTGAGGAAGCTGTGCTAACTCCACTTGTAGAGCCTGTAGCCCTGGTTACACCTGTAGCTCCACCAGAACCAATAGCTCCAGCTGTTCCCACAGAACTTGTGGAACTTACACTTCCAGCTTCTCTCACTGAACCTGCTTTTATAGCTGCCTCTGTTGACCCTGTGGAAACTGTTGTTCCAGCTGTGCCTGTAGAACCTGTTCTGTCCACCCCTCCACCAGTGGAACCCATTCAGTCTACCCACAGTGAGTCTGTTACCATTGCTCCTCTTCCTGAGCCTGTAGTTCTGCCTGAAGTGGTTGAGCCAGTGAACCCAACTACCCCTACTGCTCTGGTTGAACCTGTAGTTGAGACTCCCCCTCTACTTGAGACTGTTTCATCTACTACAGTTGAGTCTGTTCCAACTGAGCCAGTCATTTTACCTACCCCAGTTGAGACTATACCATCTGCGTCTATAGTCTCACCAATTCCTTCAGTACCGATTTCCTTTCCCACTCCTCCCCTCGCAGAACCAACACCTGCCTCAATTGAACCTCCACCTCCCGCTGAGCTGGATGCAGTGTCCCCTCCTACCCCTGTCTCTTCCCCTGCCTCTGCTCCTGCCCCTGGCCCTGCCCCTGCTCCTGCCCCTGGCCCTTCCACCACACCTGTGCCAGAGCCCATATGTGAAAAGCCTCCCCCACCATTTCACTCCATGGACCTGACTGTCCTACCTACTGATCCACCTGTTGATGAACCCCCTGTAGAGCCCATGGATCCCCCTCCATTTACTGAAATTCCCCTACCTGAGGAGCCCACCGTGGCCCCTCCTACCCCAACTATGGTTGAGGATGTAATTCCTGTTGTCACCCTGCTGCCCCCATCTGCACCAGGTGAGTCGGTTTCTCCTCATCAACAAGATGTGCGTGGTAATAATGAGCAGACAATTCAGGTTTCGACAAGAACTGCAAGAAATGACACAACAAAATCATGCATACCACAGAATATGCAACCAGGAGATTGTTGTTTATCCCAAATTCATTATCCTGGTATGTCGTCTTTCCCTCCTGAAGTGGACGAGGAGGAGTTAAGGAGGAAGATCAAAGAGGAGCTTCAGAGCGCTCTGCAGCAGGAGATCAGCCAGAGGAAGCAGGAGCTTCAGCAACAGTGAGTACAGAGCAGCAACAAAAGGGAATACCAACTTTGATTGGGTTCATGTCATATTGGAAAGTGTATGTCTATTTTATCAAGTTTGTTAACTTTCAATACCTGTCCACAAAGCAGGTAAATCCACATACAGTATATATATGTGTACTATAATTATCAGTGATCATATGGTATATGAACACCACTTGGCTTATATTAATTATATTTTCATTTTATTAACAGTCTTCATTTTTGCACAGCTCTTAACACTAATAGCCAGAATTTTCGATTTTAGCTCACTCATTGGACTGATGATGTATGTACATTGATTTGTGTGTCCTTTGTTTTTTGTTTTTTTACTGTAATAATCCCAATATATTGTACTATTCTTCCTAAGTTGTATTATTCTTTTCAGTTAGTGAGGGGCTTTATCCTTTATCTTCTACACCCTAATTTTTCCAAGCCTGACGATTCTCTACTGCTGCGACAACATAATTTCTCCAAGGGATCAATAAAGTTCTATCTTATCTTGTTATGTGTGTCTGCGTGTCTGTTTGTATTGTGCAGGCTGGAGGAGGTGAAAGCCCAGGCTAGAGCGCAGGCCAATGCAGTAGCTCAGGCCCAGGTGGAGGAGCAGGTAAAGAAGACCCTGGAGGCGGAGAAGGCATCTTACGTAGAGAACCTTCGGGAGGCCGTCATGAAGGAGCGCATGAAGACTGAGGATGAGAGGCTCATGGCCCAGCTCTATGTAAGCTCACAAAGATGTGTAGAAACCTGTTTTACCTGTCTACTAAGGAAATCTAGACAAGAAGCCTGTCTACTGAGGAAATAGACACTACTTATGAGTACTCAAACCTATAGTTTGATATGTCCATCGTTGGGTTTAGGTTGTCTAGCAGATACTGTAAGTAGTGCTGTTCATGTTTGTTGATACACATAGTGGTCAAACACTGTGGTTGATTGTCAACTCGGTGTGAGGTTTTGATATTGACATGTTGTTTTCTTGGATTTTACCTGTTATATCAGCACTGTTTTGTGTGTTAAAAGTATGTCTCTATGTCACTCTGTCACCCTCATTTGCAATCAGCCTGGCTACCTCAAACCTTTATTAGACAGTATGAGTGGTTGAGCTCTGCTTGCCTGTGTCTGTGAAATGGAATGATCCACTGGGAGGTTTTGATTTCCTCCTCAACCTGTAACGATTCAATTCTCTCTATTTCTTACTGCAACTCTTGTTCTTTCTTGCCCTGTTGCCTTGTTTCAGTGGATGGAGCTTAAGGTAAGATGGGAGCGCTTCCTACATGCATGGCTTTCTCTTTCACTTTCATTCACTCTGTTCTAAGCCATTACACACTACAATCAGTTGTGTCCCATCTCTGGATCGCAGCATATTATATCATTTACATGGTCTAAAGAAATTGTCAGATAAAACAAGATATTCGTATGAAGTTATTTTAATGCTCAGGTTATTAGAGTTGGGCTCATATCACAATAGCACTGTTAGGCGCTCTACTCCAGATGTAGTTGGTATCAGAAAAAACATTGTGTTCACTCCTCAGGCCCATAAACTGGATGAGAAAGAGAAAGAGTTGAAAAAACAAGACGCTCTCTTCAGGGAACATATTGCAAAACTTGAAGCAAAGGTAAGGTGACATTTTGACAGCATCCCCATCCCATTTTAGTCTTAGTGGATCTTAACTCGCGGTACACATCACATATTTCCACGCTTCTTTACAAATGCTAACTTGTCACTGTGATCCGGTGGTGATGTTCTATCTCACTGCTGATGCATGATGATTTGTCTTCCGTGACACAGAGTGCTCTGTTCTACAAAGTTACCACTGAGAGCTTCCAGAAGGGCAAAGAGGAGACACACAACCGTTTTGCGTGAGTTCAGAATCGTATGTGCACAAATGTACACACAATATCTTGGCTGAATTGGTGCACAAACATCATTGACAAGTTTAATTTAGGGTTAGCAAGTAAAATACAGATTACTGATACATGGCACACAGACAAGAGGACCTCACATACAATACAAAGGCACATTGCAAGTCATGCAAATCACAATAGAATAGTTTGAATGTTACACATGGAGTCCTGCTGTTTACTGTTTAATCAAGGTAGAATAGTCTGATGGCATGATGCTATTATATGTTATGATATCTTTCTTTTTCATATTTCTTTACCCAGGCGATTCGATATCAAGCCAATATGTGGTGACCTGCAGAGTCAGATCTTGAAATGCTATAGAGAGAATACGGGCAAGACTCTCTCCTGCTCAGGCATCGCCTCTGCCTACATGCAGTGTGTGGACAGTGCCAAGCAAGTACGAGTCAGTTTCATTATACAGCCTTTTTTTATTTTTTATTTTTTTTAGGACTTTCTGTTTTTGTAAACATCTAGTATTTGCCTCTTTTCCCGTTCATACTCTTACTACCTGGCTTAAGTTATTATTGTCACCATTTTAACTCCGCCCTTTCTCCTTTCCATATCCAGAAGAAGATGAGCACTGGAGGTTAATATGGTCAGATTGGTGAAGGCAACCTTGTATTTCACTGATGGAAATATAATCACTGTTACACCAAAGGAATGGAGATGGACGACATCAACCAAACAAACTGTCCAAATCAAAGACCGGGGCCACTTCTACAAGAGACAGAGAAATAACGGCATCTATTTCAGCCTTTTAATTTCTCTGGAAATATTCTTTTTTTTTTATTGAGACTAACTTGTTTGATATAGTCCAGGCTAGTAGTCACATCTTAACGGATACTGGTGTCAGAGGCTGTAGAACTGGGTCTTTGTGTGGATGAAGACATAGAGCCACCAACGGCTAGTTCTGGGATTGACTAAAAATAGTGCCAACACCACTACAATAGGAGAGGGATCATTTCTGGTGCTCAAATGTATGACGGGTCAAAACACAATATACACCATAGAGCAGGGGTGGACAACCATGTGCCATGGAGAGCCATGAGGCTGCAGGTTTTCATTCCAACCAAAGACTACACCAGGTGATTTCACTGATTGGCACACCTTTGACAAGAGAGGAGGGGGCTAATTAGTGAAATCACCTGGTGTAGTGTTTGGTTGGAATGAAAACCTGCAGCCTCTTGGCCCTCCACGGCACATGGTTGTCCATCCCTGCCATAGAGCATTTAAATGTATTATGTTTTTGGTTTTCATTTTGATAGTATTATTCAAGTAAGGTATATCTGTGAGATATGTATTAAAAGATATGTTGCATTACTGTATTTCTGAATTGATATGCACCTGTGCCTTAATTCTATGAAGACACTTCAGTAAGATATCAGATAGATTGAGTAACTGTAACACCAGAGTGTGAAGTAACATGGATTTCAAAACACTTAAGTGTACTGTGTGCCCAAATAAATTAATTAAGGCACTTTTCTGCTTCAAAGCCTGGATGATTTTAAAAAATCATACTACTGAAATATTGTGTTCTCCAGCTACATTCTTAACTACGTTTTAACATTTATTTGTAGGTACTGCCCTCTTGTGGATTTAGATCAAGTCGTGGAATTCACTATTGAGTAAAACAAGTAGCCTGCATTGCCAGCCATATAGGCTAATGGAAGGAAGATGCATTAGTCTGACAGTTATTATCCTATGGTCAAATCTGGAACAGGGTTACCATTTAACAATTTAATAGAGGGAAGAATGTGGGCCATCTTCGTCACGTCACTTGTTCTGTTTATTTTAGCCAGCTCAGCAGAATATGTGATTTAGGACAGAGAGGTAGATTACCCTCTTTTTCAAGTTTGCCTATGGGCTCTTCCGCTCTTCCATGACAGATCAACCCTGGACCTTGTCGTTAATATTCTCTCGCCGATACTCCGATCCTCCTCCATACTCGCACCTCATACCAGCGTGGACACAGACGCACCTGCTGTCGAGACGTCTCTGCTATACGAATTACAGTGTAAGTGTTAAATATTGAAGACTACCATGTCTAAGTGACCGACTGTTGTAGATAAGAACGAATGACGACCAGGGGTATATTTCTCTTATTATTTTCGTCAAAGTTAATGGTCACAACCTGTGGATTATTTAGTCACACGTCGGTACTGCAGGCTCCAACCTTTACAGTCTGGATAGTGTTGCGCAGGTTAAATTTCATAGTCGTACGGTCTGTAGCAGCTACATCTTATATTTTGTCCCGTTGCCTACATGGGTTTTCGTTACTGCCATGATGGTGGTGGCATTGTAAAAAAATATAATCAATTTGGCGACTAAGAAGTTCTTCTTTCTGTTCTGGATGTTATTTCAAAATGATTAGAGTGGCTTGCCAGACTTTCTAAATAAACAAAAATAATTCCGAATTTTTGGATGCAAAGAGATTATTGGGCTATGCATAGCTGTTATTTGACAAAGTCATCCAACATATCTGGAATTATACATTTAAATTATCTGGCTGTTGTTGCTGTTGCTCTTGTTGGTGGCTATAAGATGGTATTGATGTTGTTCTTGCCAGATCTGTGCTCAGTTACATAGGCAGTTTCCTGGTTTCATACAGTATGATACCATTGATGATACGGTGGCATACTAAAATGTCTTCTTGATGTTCAATAATGTATAAGGACTGAAGCATGGTGCAACAAATAGATGTATGAGAGAGAGCTTAAACTAGAGTTTAGATCGAAGTTTATCCACTTAAGTTTAGACTGTGCTATCTTTATATGGCGTAGTGAGGCTGAGCAAAAATGTCTTGTTAAATTGCTTAGTTTTCTTTGCACATTACTATGTTTAGATATTGAAATTGATGTGTCATGATATCACATATTAATCCAGGGAGGGTTTGCTGTGGACAGCACCACCTTGCTATACATATAGATACACACATTCACACTTGGGAGCTACTGTTGGATTTTGAGCAAGCTCCACTAGAGCAATATTGCCTTGCTCAAAGGTACCACGATAATAATTGTCCAGAGATTTGCATCAACCACCCTATGGTCACAATCCTGTGTCTCTGACCTTTAGGCAATGATTATCTCGCTGCTTTTCTTGTGAGAATCTTCTCACCTCTTTAGCATCAGGGGATCATATTGGATTATGTATACTGGATGGTAAAGCCATTCCACTCTGTGAGAGCCCACATTGACTGGGACATTTTATGAGAGGATCTTAGACATGTGTTCATATCAGTGCAGTGCTGAGGCAATCCTCCAAGGATTTCCCACCAGCCATATTTCCCACCCACCCATGGAAAAGATTAGAGCTGGCTCAGGCTCATGGAAGCCAAAGATTAAAGGCTCTGTCTAGAGTTTAATGTCACTGTCACACAGGCATCTGCCCCCATGATTTAAATGATCACCCCTAAAGGCTCCAACTTGAGTTTCTTGAATGCAAGAAAGCCTAAAGTATTAAGAGCAGCTTATATGGAGCCTGACAACGACCATACACTGTACCACCCCTTTTTGTAACAAAGTTTTCTGCTGTCCACCCACTAGGAAGACTCAACATCAATAGGGACAATGCAACAAAATATTGTCATCGCTAGAGGGCGCTCAACCTGGGACTATGGGCCTCTATAGTTCACTTCCGCTTTCCATCTGTTATTCAGTAGGGGTTTTCATTCCTCAAAGACTACTTATATTTGTGTTCAGTGACTTGCCTTTTCTCCTTTAAGAGTGAGAGTCTCAACAGTTGTGCCAGACATCATAACACGTCCATTTACTATGTAGCTTAGTGCACTCAATCACTACACGTGTCTGCATGTTTGTAGGTCTGAATGGTGTCCATGAACCCAGTATTATTCCATCTCTAACTTTGGCATAGTTCTCTTTTTTGTAAACTCACTGGATTGCCGGAAAACTACCATGCCATGTTTGTTTACATGTGCGTCAGTGTTTGTCTGATTCTAGGTACACCATGTGCTGCTCAATATAGAGGAAGTATGTGTTTGTGTGTGTGTGTGTGTGTGTGTGTGTGTGTGTGTGTGCGGTTCAGTGGGTGTGAACTGGCTGAAGAAGACTGAGATAAACCACTGAACAATGTAATAGTGAGAACAAGCACAAAAACTAAGCTAACTAAAAGCATGTAGTTGCCTTATTCTTAATTATATACCAAGTAAGCTACTGCAATTGATTTAACCCCTTTTTATACATCACTGGACTTTGATTATGGCAGTTTTTTAATTGTAAACAAAACATCACATATTACAAAAGTGTCCTTTACAAAATGCTCACATCTTGAAAAAGACCTATTGCAAACAGTGATGGCTTGAAGATGTGTTTGTTTTACTTTAGTAGGTTAGAGCATCTCCCTCCTGCAGCCCTTCTACTGTACAAGGAGGCTGGGAAAGCAAAACATAAGTTAGGTTGTGGTTTTGAGACCAGAGTTGACGTCAGGTTCCTCCATTAATCATAAAGGAAGCTGCGGCCAGCTCACCAATGTTTATCTGTGGCTTATTGTTTTTATGTAAGAGACTGCTGTGCTTGGTGTGTTATGCTTGAACATGGCCTTGCTTTATGAAAATAGCACTAGACTACATTTTATGTTATTTTATCTGTGTGTTTGTTTGTTTGTGTGTGTGTGTGTGTGTGTGTGTGTGTGTGTGTGTGTGTGTCTGTGTGTGTGTGTACGAAAACCTGGAAAAGTGGTCACTGATGACCATTTTCCCAACTTCAAAATTGTTATTTCTTGTATGGTAGGGGTACTAGGGGTACCCTTTTTTCCTCACTGTGCATGGATTTGTGAAGTTCATGTTTATGTTAGAGGCAAGAATAAAAATACTAAAGTGACCATGTCCATCAATGTCATTATAATTAAAAAAAACTCTCTTTTAGCTGCTTCAGACTCTGTGCTGCCTCTTGGATGAGGAGGTCCTTTCCTCTGAAGCACTGCAGCTTATTTCATCAGAAGTCCTCCCTTTTCTCCTGTTTGCAGGCTACTGCAGATGGCACTGTCTCCTCGCTACCTTTCATGTCCATGGTGAGGGTACAGATCACAGACAGGATCATGTGACCCTCAAGATTATAGTCAGACACCCTCCATCTGCCCAGGATTTCCCTTCCATCAGGCAAACACACAGAGCAGATGACCCTCACAAACTGTCTTTCCTCAATCTTCATGAAGTTGAAGTGGTTCAAGGGGTTGGCCAGGGCCTCTGTCTTCCTCCTCTGGGTAGGTTGACGTCACCACCACCATCTGCTAGTGGCTCGGTAGTGTCCCTGCCTCTCAGTTCCAGCTGTTACTGCCAAGGTTGGGATGAGGTTCCTTGGTTGGTCTACCTGAGTGGTTGGCACCTGGGCTCCTGCACTGGCTTGTGGGAGATTGCCAAGCTTGCACACATAGAGCTTTCCTGGGTGCCACAATTGCTCGAAGTGCTCATTGTCTCTGTGGAGATGGATGTAGAGTGTAGAGATGCAGGTGGCCAAGACCTTTATCTGGTCATAAGTAGGAGTGGATCTGAGGTTGCACACTTGCATCTTTATGAACCTTGGCTTGGTTATCACCAGAACATGGTTATCACCAGCTGCATGGACCAGGGAAGAGTAATCGGTTAGTCTGACCTTAATAATTGGTTTTATATCAAAAAAGATTTAGCAAATACAAATATGTCATCTATATAAGCACTTCAAAAGCTACATCAACTTTAACTGTAAATATACCTGCCGCTTTATTCCTGTCATTCTCTGATCTGACAGGTAGCATCAAAAGATATCTTTCCTCTCCCATTGAAGGTTATTGTTCAATACAATGTTCTGAAATAAATTGAGTGAATGCTCCACACGTCTCACTTAACAGAACCTTTGAAACAGCATAGCCAAGCATTCTTAATTCCATTTTCAGTTTGTTTTTTTAAAGACTTAGCAATCTTGATTCTGTACCAGGTACAATTCTTTGAACTCAGCAAGTAAAAGTGCACAATTATTGATGCTATGTTATGGTTGCAGTTTAGAATTCTTTGGAAGCTATGTGTTTTTACATGGGCATAACATGGTATTACTACATCCAAACTCTTGGCCTACACAGAATATAATCACAGCCAATATCCAGATTTTGCCACATATATAATCAATCACTTGATTGTACTGTCTAGATTAGGAAACTTTATATATCTGATATAATAATTATGAGAGCACATAGGATGAATAGGATTAAGATAGGTGGGTGGATGGCACTCTGAGGTTAACCTAAGAATTTGAGTGTTCAAAAAAGTCAATATTGGACAGTTTCTGAAATAGTGGTTGAACTTGGATTCTACTTCAGTTTTGCACAGATGAATTTAACAAGTCAAAGACACAGTATATGCTGGATGTTTGTGCCTATGGAACAGAAATGCTGTTGAAATATGTCTCAGCTTTTCTCTGTGGATAAAGAAAGGCATGATTCATTATTTTTTCATTATTTTTTTTATACCTTTGCATTTTAAAGGGGACCTATTTTGCTCATTTCCAGCTCTTTATGTTTATCCTGGGACTGCACTAGAGTAGCTTTGCGTGATTCGCACTTCAGAAAAGTCCTTATTTATCTTATACTGGCCCTTTATGCAGCCTGTCTTATTCAGCCTCTGTCTGAAACAAGCCGTATTAGCTCCTGTCTCTTTAAGGCCCCCCTCCCTATAAGCCCACTTTCTTCTGATTGGCCAACATCGTCTTGCCGGTGTGGAAAATGAAAGTAAACTCTAAAACTACTAAGTAACATAATTTCTCGTTTTTCTCAAATCCAACCGTAGATGTTCGAGCCCGAATCTGATTTGGAATATGAGAGTGGATGCGCTGTCTATCTGCAGCAATAAAGATTATAGCAGGACGTCTCTGTTTGATGTACATGTGGGAAATGCGCTAAAATGCCAACTGAAGTGGAAAATGTCTGCTGTCAGGAAATAACAAAGGTAATGTAACTGCTAAAATGATATTCTGCTGTCGCCAAATGACTATATAGTATCTCCCTGCACTCCCTGTCGGTTATAGTTGATTGCTTATTACTTGAAAGATTTTCGTTGTAAAGACTTACATACATCATTTTTCCCTCATTGTCTTTGACCGCAGAACTTTTGTTACTGCCTGGAGCAGATGACCATATAAAGAAATCTGTCTCAAGTTGACGTCAGTTCATGTAGAAAGTAGAAAAAAAATTTGAAACCTAGCATTCAGAGCAGTCTGAAGCCTGAGCTTTTTGCTCACAGGGAATACTTCACCATTCTTTTATCTCATTATTTGAGACATTGGGCACATTTAATATGAACATCCAACATTGTAACATTATAAATATGTCAGAAAATAAGGAAAAGCATAATATGTCAACTTTAAATGAAGGACCTAAGCCTTAGAAATGAGAGACTATGGTTTAGGTGAGCGTTAGGGTTATAAATGACAAATGTCCACACAAGGACTGCTCATATAAAACATATATACAATGCAGTCATTTAACAAAGGAAAGATTTCACAGAATCTCCTCATACTATTCTTACATTACTAACTTTTATATTGTCAACACTCCACGACATAAATATTAAATTCATGTTACATAATTAATAATACATTGCTTCTCTGGAGAAAGCATTCCTTTGTCACTTGTTATTATATATTAGGGTGGATGTTGTTTGAATGGTTCCCTTTATAGTGCTGAAATAACTATCAATAGGAGGTATGAGGCTGTTATGAGTTGTATGTTTAATATAGTAATAACTGGGGCTACTAAAATGATGATTTCATTTAATTTGATTATAAAGATCCAGTGTGATACTCATTGAATTTATCACCTGCATGAATGTGTATTTAGATCTGCAGCACCTAGAGTAGTTGCTCTTGAAAAGCAATGAATGAGCTGTTATGCAATCCTGTCCTTTCATTGGTGGTGCTATAGTGATTGTTACCAAGGATGCATCTGAAGCCTGTAGACCTGGGTGGGAATCTTACATAATGTCAGTGTTTGTGTTGTCCCTGTCGCCCTACACTCCACACTATGGAGAGGGAACATGAATGACTAATTGCAGTAATAGCTGTAGTCATAAAACTATGATTACTTTATTGATCCCACAGTGGGAAATTCCTTTATCACTCAACCACCGCAATGGATACAACACACAGAAGAAGGAACAATCAGGGCATAACCGGTCACATAGATAGACCAGAACGAATTAGCAACATACCGAAAACATGCAGTAACTAATTATCAGTGTCTATGTTACTGGGAAGCCACGGGATGGGCCAAGTACAGCTCAAGTTTTATACATTCGCAAGCATTATTTCAGTAGGAACAAACAATTAATTTTCTCTTTAGACATTCTGAAAGACAGAATCCTCCGCTCCTGCTCTGTGTATTTCAAATGCTTTACTGGTAAATATCCCCAGACATTGTAAAGGACTCAGTGTAGCTTTTGTGTCTGTATGTTGCAAGTAGACTGTGGTCTAGAACAGTGAATTATCAGTTCAGCAAACGGGGTCATGCCATCGAGACGTCTCTGTTACGAAACAGATATAGCACATGTCTGTATGTTGGTTGTCTGAGCAACGACGAGGGAGGGCGGAAACGGCATATCAGAGCAAATCGGTAAAAGAGAATCAAAACCTCTCGGAGCCCTTTATGAGAAAGTCCACCTTGGCCGATGCCAGATAACACAGCTGGTGAGGATTATGGATGGCAGCACAGTCAGGATGTTGGCTAGCAGGCAGGGGGCTGGCTGTGGGACCGGGGACATCCAGAGAGGCATTCCACGCGATGCTGCGGCTGCACACAGACAGCTGGAAGCAGAGGTTAGGAAAGGGATGGTGGTGACGCTGGAGGTGGGAGGGGAGAGGGGAGAGGAGTGGCAGGTGCACACACTGGGGCGTGACGCCGTGTGGCCCGTCGCCGTGGGGTGGTACGGTGCTTATTACTGGATACAGTGTGGGTACAGTGGGGTTGCGGGTTCCCCCAACTGTCGATGCTGTGGTGATGAGGAGTAGGGGAGCGAGTGGTGGTGGTTATGGGGGTGACAGTGTATGTGTGTGTGCTGGGTGGGGGGTGGGGTCTGGGTGAGAGGTCATAAAGTGAGAGGTTGCTCTGACTCAGCCCACACAGCCGTGCCTTTGGCGTATTCAAGATGGATGGGTGAAAGGAAGAGAAGCAGCGACTCATCGTGTGGTCAGCTGACTCACCACAGAGGAATTGTTACTGAGAGGGAAGCACGTGCTGGGCTGCGGGGGCTGGGGAATTGTGTGTGTGCGGTGGTGTGTGTGTGTGTGTGTATTTGTGTGTGTGTGTGTGTGCATGCATGTTGGGGTGTTCGTGTGTGTGTGTGTGTCTGTGTGTGTGTGTGTGTGTGTTATGACTGACCATGCCTTTGGATTTTGACAGAGGGACCAATTATTCCATTTCCTGTCACATAAATGGAATGCAGAAGTGAGATTCCTGTTTAGTGAGTTGTGCCCTCTCACCTGCCATCACCATACGGATCCTATTTCATCCTTTTCCCTCTTCCGGGGAATTTCCCGGTTTGAATGGTCAGGGTGATGGAGGAAGTTACTGGGCTTCTGTAAGTTGTGTTTTTCTGGTAATAATTAGATACTATTTGACATTTCTCTCTCAGAGTCTCTCTCTCTAGTTCATTGTTCTCTAGTTTCCGAGCAAATTTGTTTTTCTCATGTTTTTTTGTTTTGTTTTTTTGAAGGAGTTGTGGCGTGTAATCACGCCCCAAAGGAGGGAAACCAGGGAATAATTCCAACCCATGATAATTACAAAGCATTTCAGAGTTGGTCGGGTACATGCTTTGTGGAAATTATTATAAAAGATTGTGTGAAAGAGACACATAGTGTGTGAACAGGCTAATTGCTTCTTAGTTGGACCAAATATGCTTTGTCACGGTGGCTGTGTAATGTTTGTGTTTGTGTAATGTTCATGTGTGTATGCATGCTTATGTGCGTGTAAGATTGCGTGTGTGAGCATGTGTGCGTGTACTTATGTGTGTGTGTGCCTATGTGTGTGTGTTTCTGTAAAATAGAGACAGAGCAAAAGTGTGTGTGGAAGCCTGTTGACTCAGAGTAATGACAGTGGATGAACTACTCACATTTACTGTAAAGAGGAAAGAGAGAGAGAGAAAGAGAGAGAGAGAGGCAAGGGGCTGTGCTCTCACTGGCACCTCCATCTCACAGCTCCTCTTTCTCTCACTGGGCTCATACATACAGAGAAGGGCTCTGAGGACTACAG
This sequence comes from Polymixia japonica, assembly GCA_900302305.1. Lineage (NCBI taxonomy): Eukaryota > Metazoa > Chordata > Actinopteri > Polymixiiformes > Polymixiidae > Polymixia > Polymixia japonica. The sequence goes on along the minus strand of OMKK01056569.1, from coordinate 8,420 downwards.
CACATACAGGGAGGGATGGGCGTGTGGACAGAACTCCTCAATCGGATCAGCAAGCATGAAGACGTCTCTGGGGTGAAAAAAAAAATCTATCATGTAGGTGAGAGACAATTCGCAACAGGTTAGTTTGTGTGAGTCTGTTCATATTTACAGTTTCTCAATGTTTCAGAGTGGCAACGATGACATTGAGATGCAGCTACATTTACAATGTTATTACAACAACTGTTGTTATGATTAGGTTTTTCAATTATTGTCTTTCCTGTGCATCAAGGTGGTGTTGTAGATGTCTTTTCATTCTTTTCAGCTGTATATTTTATCATGCTTCTTGTGGTGACATAACTATGCGCAGACTGCTGAGGGTATATAATGGACTGTGAAAATGTAGTTAGTCACCTGTAGCAATGTTAAGTGACTATAAATATCTCATATTTTCTGTCCTGGAAAACATGCTCCCAGGGCGTTTTAGGTTTCACAAGCATCTGTCATGACCAGTAGTCACTGAAAAACTCTGACCAAGAACATCAACAAGCTCCAGTTATTCCTGGTACACTGTGGTAGGAGGCAGTAATCTGCACTCCTTCCGCATGTGCCACAAGGGGAAATCCACCAAAGGAATCTTTCTCTCTAGGTTACTACCTTATGATCTCACATGTAATGGCACCCATTTCGGATGTGTTCCTTCTCTCCGTCAGCCTCAGAGGGAAAACACTTTCTATATTTCACTCAGCCCGCCCCTCTCTCTCTGTTTCTCACATACAGACTAGATGCGACACCACTTGGTAAAGATGTGAGATTGATTCAACATTCTGTAGGCGGATACCTCAGCTTCCCATAAGAATGTACACTTTCTTGTGCACAGATACGAAGATGTTTCACTTTCATTATTTCCCTCTCTTTCTCTGTAATGGGAATGTAGTATATGTGAGTGCCAGGTGACCACACCTGGATCCTGTCCTACATCTGTGGCGTGGGTATATATAGCTACAGAATGCACTTCCTGCAAACCTCATTCTGTCATTTAAATCCTGTGTGTGATGCAATCTCCCTTTGTCTTCACAGCCATTGATCCAAAACAGAGAGATAAAGGTCCAGACTAATTAACGACTGACTGGCATATCTGTCCCAGCTGTGTATTTAAATTTCCTGGCAACTCATCCTCAAGCATCAATGTTAAATTCATGTCTATTTTAAAGGGGACCTATTTTGCTCATTTCCAGCTCTTTATGTTTATCCTGGGACTGCACTAGAGTAGCTTTGCATGATTCACAGTTCAAAAAAGTCTGTATTTATCTTATACTGGCCCTTTATGCAGTCCCTCTATTCAGCCTCTGTCTGAAACGTGTTAGCTCCTGTCTCTTTAAGGCCCCCCTCCCTAAAAGTCCACTTTTTTCTGATTGGCCAACATCCTCTTGCCGGTGTGGAGGTTCAGAAAGTAAACTGTAAACCTACTAAGTAACATATAATTTCTTGTCCTTGATTGGAAATGGCAACTTCTCAAATCCAAACGTACATGTTCAAGCCCAAATCCGATCCAGAATATGAGCGTGGACAGCACGAACATCCGCAGCAACAAAGATTACAGCAGGACATCTCTGTTTGGTGTATGTGTGGGAAATGCGCTGAAAGGCAGACTGATGTGGAAAACGTCTGCTGTCAGGAAATAACAAAGGTAACGTAACTACTAAAAAGTTATTCTACTGTCGCCAAACAACTGTATAGTATCTCCCTGCACCATTGGTTATAGTTGCTTATTACATGAAAAAAGTCTGTTGTAAAGATGTGCATGCATCATCTTTCCCTCATTGTCTTTGACCAGGGAACTTTTGTCACTGCCTGGAGCAGATGACCATATAAAGAAATCCGTCCAGAGTTGATGTCAGCTCAAGCCAAAAGTAAGAAACCTTGCGTTCAGAGCAGTCTGAAGCCTGAGCTTTTTGCTCACAGGGAATACTTCATCATTCGTTTAGTTCATTATTTGAACCTTTGGCCACGTTTAATATGAACATCCGACATTGTAACATCATATATATGACAGAAAATAAGGAAAAGCATAATAGGTCCCCTTTAACAAGACTTTGTTTTTTGACACTGTTCCTGTCCCTGTTTTGCATATGTGTGTATGTCCACATGCTAAACTACCTCCATGGAAATGCATGATGAATGTGTCCATAAATAGGGAATCATTTCTCATTGTTTGCTTCTGCAGCTGTCTCATAGAAAATGAAAAGTTTTTATGACTAATCTGCCACAATGATAACCAATGATTGCTTTTAGTCAAGAGAGCGGAGTTGTTGCCATGGCACTCTGCTTTGACATCCAATCTCAAGTGCTGACATTGATGAGGTGCTGGATGAGCCTGAGGCTACATTTCAATGTCCTAGTTCAAGAGGGTTGTGGATGGGTTTCTCCTGTCTGGCCCGCTGCCCGGAGCCCTACTGGGTTTCTGAACCCAGTAGGATCCGTTAGAGTACTCTCGCCTAACACAGCAGAGAAGACCCAATTAAGTCTCTTTCTCACTGACTTAGCCCAAAGGAAAAACCTTTTTGATTTTGCTGACATTTTTCTGTACATCATGAGATTTTTGTTTTTATCAAATAACGTGACTTTTTGTGTGAAATGTGTGGTAAATATGTGTAAGAGTGTATGACAAATCAGAAGGATTTAAAAAAAAAAAAAGGATTTCAAAACAGAATTCAATGATCTTTCTACCCTCAGTTTGTAAGTAAGATATTAATCTTTGCTCCTTTTTGGCAAAGTGAAGTTACTGTGTGTGGTAGAATAGTTCAGGTGGTAGGTTTGAGTAACAAGGTTTGGCTGACTCACGTTCCCCTCAACTATTGAACCTAAGCTTGGATTCAGTTCAACACAGCAGGAACTTAAATATCAATTCCATTCCAATCTACACATCCATGCTTTTAGCATGTACCATGGGGATGCCACAGCAGCACACAGGATGTATGTGTGTGTGTGTGTGTGTGTGTGTGTGTGTGTGTGTGTGTGTGTATATGTATGTGTTTGTTTCTTGAGTGGTGGGATCATAAATTTCTCTGTTCACGTGATAAATATGAGGCTCTTCTTCTGGAATTTTTGATTTCATCAGCGGATTCGCTCCCATCAGACACCTGTACCTTGCTTACATGCAATGTTTCCCTCACTGTTCTTTCTCCTGCCATCCATCTTTCTGTCTCATGAACACAGACATGCATACACATATTCATGGGACTATAGCTTCTGCCATTAAGGATAATTGCTCTGTTTGCCCCATGCATGAACTCACTGTGGCATACTAGGGAGCATTTACTCTAACGTGAACCTGGAGCTACACACAGAGGCACATTAACTTCAAGGTCAGACGTGGTTTAACATACACAGACGCTTCACAATCCTCTGAAGCTCTGGAGAACGTTAAATGACTATCATCACATACTCTTCCACGGAGTCTCTATTGTGTACTACTCCCTCGTGGCCCAATGATGAGCTGTGTTGACTGACTCATTCCCAGGCTTTATGAGAATCCAGCTCTGACTTCCTGGAGGCTTGATGACAGAGTACAAAAGGCTGGAATGGTGAGTGACAAATTGGTGACAACAGTTCTCGTAACACATCGTTTGTTTTCTTTCGATATCTCCTGGGACCAGCTAGTCATCGTCATCCATCTGAACTGCCATGCTCATTATGTGACTGCTATGCTTCAGTCATCATCCCTGAATTTTTTTGTAGTTCGATGCCAAGCATTTACCGTCAAACCCGGTGGAGGGAAGATATTCATTTCCTTTCTTGTAGGTCCTTGAGTGTTAGTGTTTTGTGCGAGGTGGCGGCCTGGAAGACTGCATTGAAATACATGTCTTCCTTGAATGGACAATTGTATTATTTAGTATCACAGTGTCGCCTGCTTGTTGTGTTTGTGTTTATTGCGAAGCAGATTTAGCCCATAAAACTAGTGGGGGGAAGAGGGGGGATGGGTGAACAGTGTTTTATATGGTACACCTTTTCCCCCTTTTAGCTCTTGTGCCAAACGAGTCAAGAATCAGGAGCCACCTGAAACCAATATGACTTATAATTCCAGTGGGGTAGAGATATTACTAGACCTGATAATTTGCCATACTGATTTCATACTGAGTACTTTATTTTATCTACCACAATACATTTTATTCCTTCAGCCCTCCACTCTGTTTTTATCTATCTATTGTTCATCTCATTTCCTACTCTTTCATATCTCATTTCTATTTGTTCTTATCATGCTGCTTATTTTATTGAGGCCAGTAATGTCATGATGCTGTTTTCTACAAGAATTGATCCTTGCTCTCTATCTTTTTAAGACTACTCGACGTTTGTTTGTCCTTGTGACTAATGCCGCCCTGCCATCAGTGGGGCAGCCATCAAGCGGCCACCCGGCCTCTTCCTCCATTCTTATTCAGTCTGTGTTTTTCTCAAAACTCTCTCTACGCTGAAAAACACCCATGCCAACATCACATCCCACTTATGCCCAAGTAAAAACACTATTCTTTTTCTCAGAATTTGTTTCTCATGTACAATACAATGTCATTCTGAAACCTAACTGGATTCTTTGCTATGATCATAACATTTTGTCCACACGAGGTGAGGAGAGCAGAGTGGTCTGGAGTTGAATGCTGACTTAGGTGGGCGGAGTGCTTACAGACGCCCAGGGGTTTCCTGCAAGCCTTGCTGAAACTGCCGTTTAAAAAATATCTCCTTATACCAGGGTTCATTGTAGAATTTCTTCTACAGCTGGGTCATGTTTTGGGTCTAAATTGTATTGTAACCACACCCTCTGCTGTTCATTTTTAGAATGCGCCATCATGCAGTGAGAGGAGAAAAAGGACAGCTTCCCTCTTCACCATGTGACCACAGTAACCTATGACCTCTCTCTGCAACCATTTATAGCAACAATTACAACAATGCATCGAGCATATGTTTTTTCACACATACCACAACAACATAAAGGATCTCTTTTATTTCACTGGACAACTGTTGTGTGTCACATTCTTACCATGCAATCGTAAAAAGCAGTGTCCATAACGGGCAGAAGATTTGCTGAGTAAAGGACTGCACTCAGAAACTGATTTCATCTGGTGGATTAGATGTGTGTACCCAGTGTCTAGCACCATATGAAATCAGTGTTCTGGGAGGTGGACTATCAGCATGCACAGACATTGTACATGAAAAGGATTATTAAATAAGTACAGGGAAATATGTGTTAGTGAAACATGATAGGTCCTTGTGATGCCAAAAAGTAGGCCAAGTTTGTATGAATAACTGAGCTCTCCTGCGCTGTGCTTCATTCACTAAACTGACTACAGCTGCTGTCCTGCTTCTTGTTATTTCAGCCTTTTATGTAGCTCCTTCCCAGTAACCTCCCACTGGCCTTTTGATGGATGACTGCAGATCAGTTTCTCTCTGGATTCTGGTCTCATGAGCTCTACCTGAATGTTCCATTTCTAGTTTATTGTCCAATCCAGGACTGCAGTGTGGTGCCCCCTGTTGAAGCACTGTCGTCCCAGTACTGGCTTTGTTTACATAGCGATTTATTGGATTGAGCATATTATTTCAGTTTGAAAATAGATGTCTAGGCTTTTGGTGAAATGACTTTATGTGACAGCCAGGGGTGGACAGTAACCAAGTACCTTAATTTACTCCACTACATTTCAAAAGGAAATGTCCTACTTTTTCCTACACTACATTTATTTGAACACCACAATTCCAGTTACCTTGGTTTTGCATGCAAGACATTGGACAAGAGACCATGAAAATTATGCACGTTCAATGTTCAAGCCTGTTAATTTTAAGAGGAAGTATTCAATGCCAGCATAAGTGGACGACCAACCCCTTTAACATAGCGATTAATGCATCAAGGATTTGGGGCTCCCAAGCTCTGAATGAGAACGTAATATAAAATGTGTACTTTTACTTTTTAGGCGTTTACACAGCCAAACATGGATTTAATATGTATTTAGAGGCTGTAAATGGTTACCTAACTTTTTTTTAAACGCTGGAGTAAAACATCCGTCTATTTGGAGTTATGAGGGGTTACAAAGTTCCAAACAGCTTGTTTCCATCTACAAGCCAAACTCTTAAAAACCATATGAATACACTGAAAATTTAGATCAGTCAGATAAATTCCAGATGATGTCCTTAATAAATGGATGCCACCTGTCATGACTATGCTAAACTTTTTTTGTACAATAATCGTTGGCATGCTAACTATGTTACCATGGCTCTGGCCTCCTTGATTTCCCTCTTCCCTTTTCTGCCATCTCCTTAGGAGAGGATTGACCCATCTGAAATCAGTTATATTGACTACTAGCAATGTACCCCGTGTTGCCTGGGTTAAATAGGCACAAAGCAATATTTTTGTGTAAAATGAGTTAATGTAAAAGGATGGCAATCCTGTATGGATAATAATCTTCGCGTTTTTTGACCTGCCCATGACCTTCCCCGGATCATAACACACCGCCATGAAAATTTTCAGCCCAATCCAACCTTGGGTGTGGGCGTGTATTAAAGATACACACACACAGACATGCAGACAACTTCAACTTTATCCTACTGCTCTAAACCAACTCTAGTCAATCACAGAACTGTGGCTCATAATTATTATATTTGTTTGATGTCAATATGTTTGTGTCTAATTGGGTGTACAATGTACTTTTATAGCATGTTCTGTGAATGTTATATAATATATATTTCTTAGTTTCATCATTTGTTTGACATTATCAAGTTTGAGTTGTTGTTAAATAAAATAAAATAAATAACTTCAAAAATATAGCTTTTGTCTCTGTTTTTTAGCTTAAAATATAGACCATGAAATGGAAATATTGCCACAACAGATTTTATGACTTCTCCTTAACAGTTTTTCACAAATCCATAATGTCAGCTATAAGCATGGAGTCACATGTCTTGGCCTACAAGGTGCCTTGGTGGTGGCTCTGCATGCCCTCTCCTATTTGACTTTACAAAGACACCCATGCAGTGAAGTGATGCACCATATTTCATGTGACTGGCAGGTAACCTGATTAAAGTGAAATGGATGGTCTCACTGAGATGATGATCTGCTGATGAAGGCCATAGCGATAGGGTCCAAGGAGCCCATCATGTCCTACTTGACTGATGGTCACCCCCGGGACCAGGGCTTATGGGGGATGGTCAAACTGTATAGCAGCATGCATCTAAGACATTATCCTAAATTGTATGACAATGTAACAGCCAATGTTTTAATGCCCAGCACCAACTTGACATACCTTGAGCTCATTGTTTATTCTTGATGAACCATGCACTGTTTGATGTAGAGTTTGAACCATGAGGTAATTGATCCCAGTGCGGTTAAAAAATTGCATCAGATATTTTAAATTTCATATACTGTCTTGTTTTTGTACTTAACTGAAAACTATCTGAGTTGTAGAGCACAAGTCCAATGCAATATTCAGCAGTTGCATAAAAGTCACTGGCAGACATTCTGATGTAATATTTATAGGGAAACACCTTCGTTACTGACCACAAAGTGTCCTTGAATCCAAATGAGTTTTTCTCCATACACCGTGTTCTCTGCTATCTCATACAACCAAAATTGTATCCTTTGGCCTCATCTAACAGCCTTGTAGATAGGCTTATCAAAACTGATATTCTTACAACACTATGAGGATTTGTGAAGTCAATATTCCTTTAGCTATTAAGGTGTTTTTGTGAATATTGATTTGAGCTTCTCTTATGATAAAATAAAATCACTCTCTGAAGTTGTGTAGTGGGCGGCCGAATGTGTAAACTCTCCTAAGTCCTCACCCAATTCCAATTCCAACTAAATACTCAAACTGACAAGCAGATGAAGCCCTTTATATTACCTATTTACAATACAAGTACATTACAAGTGGGAATCCTCTAGTGGGTAGAAAATGTTACATATTTCATTCTAGGAGTCAAGCAATGGTTAAAGTCCCTTAGAGAATTGCTGTGAATTTAGGCCAACCAATTGTCAATAAACTTCATTCCAATATATATTTCAATCGCCAACAGTACACTGTTTGCATTCAAAAAGTGTGTGTGTGTGTGTGTGTGTGTGAGAGAGAGAGAGAGAGAGAGAGAAATTTCACTGTTGCATGACCTACTTCACTCCCATTCTAAATGCTGTCGTTATTTGGTGCACGATAATATTAAGTTGTTTTCAATCAATATGCAAGAGCCTACTGTAATCTCAGTTAATGTACCTTAGTTATATTTTTGGGCTATTTTAATGACTTAAGTTACTATTAAAAACAATAATCATTTAATTATCATTTATAGCACTTGAACTATTATTTTATTTATATATTTACATTTGTAACATTTAAGTTGCTATTTCGTGTCCCCTTTGCCCAAGAGTAATTTTAGTTCCTACCTGCTATTGTTACGGGGAACAGTTAGAGTGTAAC
>OMKK01056562.1:12078-31506 GCA_900302305.1 Polymixia japonica | reverse complement strand
GCTATAACCATGCCAAATGAGAAGGCTTGCTGTAGTTCAGCTGGAAGTGTCATTGAGAAATCAGAGCAGCCAAGTATCGCCAGAAGACAATCGGGGTCTAGTGGCCTGTTATATATAGTACTGTATGTGCGAATGCTATACGTTGTTCTAAATCCACCTTTGATTCAGGAAAACCTAGAACTGTAGAACTATATCAAGGGGCATGTAGTGGACCTAATATGCAACACTGCACTCAGTCAGGATTGAAGCAGAAATGGCTTCACTTTGGATAAGGATGAAATAAAGTCTATATAGTATATCAGTTAGGAAAGCCAATATGAACAAATGCTTAGGAAACGATGAAAAAGGTTTATAGTATTGAATCCTCAACCAGGAGGGAAGGAAGGAATGAGAGGAAGGAATGAGAGGAAGGAAGGAAGGAAGGAAGGAAGGAAGGAAGGAAGGAAGGAAGGAAGGAAGGAAGGAAAGAGAGTGAGGAAGGAATAAATGAGTGAATTTACTGTGAATACTCACGTAGCCATCATGAGCCTGGGATTGGGCGCTCTGCCAGGGAGTGGACACCACTCAGCGATGTTGACAGTGCTGGTTTGGGAGAGGGAGTGGAGGATGGTCCAGGTGTCCCCAGAGCGTCCCAAGATCTTCACTATCTCTGACCGGCCCATGGAGAGCAGTAGGTGTCCTGTGGGGTCCCACTTGAGGGAGGTCACACCCTCCTATCGAGAGGAAGGAAGGAGAGCGAGGGCGGTAAAACTAGAGGGAGCAGCAACATGAGACGAACTGCTACAGCAGATCACTAAGCGTCAATATGTGGTTTGTTAAAACAGCTACAGAGACAAGATAGTGAGATTTTGATTTTGGCGACCCCTAGAGTTTCCTAGTGGTATTATTTATTTTATTTTTTTACATCTCTGTCGCAAAGACAACCAAGTCCCTTATTGTTGGGGGGGGGGGGGGTTTCAAAGCCCAGCAACTACAGACTCAGTGAAAAATAGACTAGCAAGACTGGCAAAAGAAGAGGACTAAACATGTCCACAGAAGAGGCTCTTCCTGTGTTGGTTGACGCACCATATGCCGTATGTTGATCATTCTATTTTCACGAGAGATCGCGCCCGGTGGCACACACAGTTGCATAGTGAATGGGAGGTTTCTAGGGAACCAATCTTAATGGTGATGGTGTCATTCTTCCTTAGCCATTACAATATGCTATCAAAATGTATTTTATAATATGTTAAAGCAAAGCTCTTTGGACCCTCACTGTTATCTACGTCTTACAACACAACAATATCCCCATATATATAATATGTGTATGTCTACTGTCTTTGTCTCTTTGCACTATATGTGAGGTCTTGTATGTCTCTTGTACCATGTGAGTCTTTGTCAAATGTATGTAACTCTGCAATTATGTATCAATGCAATTGTCAGAGCTAAGGATTTTACACTGCCTTCTCCATTTGTTGTTGAGCTGCATAAACTACTGTACTGACAATGTTTCCAGCAGTGCTGTCGAGTACACGGTATTCAAAGAGAGTGTAATGCATTTTGGTAGACTGACAGGGAAGACGGACAGCAGTAGAGGCTGCTCGTTGTCATAGGATCCAACTGTGGCCAGGAGGATCGTTCCATCAGGGTAGCCCACAGCAAAAGGCTTGTCCACACTGTGCCAGGCTGCACACTGGGGGGCTGGGAGAGATCAGGGGAAGAGAAACAGCGCAGTAAGTACAGGGAGCATTGTAGACAGTGTGAAGTCACTAAGACACTGACTATCATCATCTATATGGGTGTTATACAATATCTCTAATTCGCGCTGATAACAAATATAGTACAGTACAATTCACAATGCATTCTCCTGTCTCCAAGTGTCTTTTCACCTTCTTCCCTGTGGCAGTGGAGGAGTTCACTGCTCTCCACATGAAGATCTACTTCCTGTACTGTAACCTGCAGCCAGCAGAGGGAGCCGTCCAGCCTTCCGACCAACAGGCACTCAGCAGGGCTGTCCTTACAGGCTCCTGTCTGGCTGGAAACCAAGGGGCTACATGTTTGGGTCCAGCAAAGGGCTGTGACCCTTGACTCCATGGCCTCCAAATGACACTGGGATCCTGGAGGGAAGAGACAAAAGGAAGAGTTCTAATTGGAATCATTGGTGTGATTGTGATTCGGTGCCTGAAAAACCAACATTTTATTTATTTTTTTTATGACGAAGAAATTAAAGATCTGCCAAATCAGTGAAGAGTAAGAGAGTCAAACCATTGATGGTCCTGATGCAGATGCTTGTGTTCGTAGGTGCAGCCAAGAGGGTTCCCCCTGGACTCCAATATACAGGCGACACCAGAGGAGCTCCACCAACCCTCTCAGCGCCTCCCCCGTCTATCTTACTGTAAAGATTTAGACCATAGGAAAATTACCATTATGCCTGACGTTATCTATCCAACAAATATATGCATATCCTATATCATGTGGTATGTTGTATCAACTTAATAAATCTACACATACAGTACAGTGAATCCCTTTTGGATAAAACCTGTCTACTGAATGAAGCTGAGGTAACCTTGTGACGCAGGGGTGCGTGGTCTGCAGCTCTGCAGTGTTCTGGCTGAGGGCCCACAGTTGAACCATCCTGTCCTGAGACCATGTGACCAGCAAGCTCTGCTCATTATTCCAGGAACAGCTTGTCACCTAAATAGAAGCACAATAATGCAAATAGAGCAGAATAAGCTCTGGGTGTTCGTGACAATAGTGGTAATCATGAAGTTAAGAAGAAGTCAAAGATTATTCAAATATATACATATATATATGCTTAAAAGTACTTTTTCATGTAAACAAATACTCAAAATAATGACAATAATGGTCATTTTTAGTAAACAGGCTAATGGGATTTTTTTTTTAATTGTAAATGATGAAAGACAATATGGGCCTAAATACAAGGTGGATGTGCACACCTCTAAGTCCTTTCTGAATTTTCTGTTTTACTCTCATTGAATTTGATGTTAATTGAATATGCTTTAGGTGCATCTTTTATTGAATATATGAAAATTCTTTCAAAAAACAAAAACAAACTATACAGGAAGAAAGAAGTCGGAGAACAGATATTGAAGTTATCTCGAGTCGTTTGTTGTAACGCTCACTACATTGGTCATGTAAAACCTAATCAAGTTAAAGTCCTGGTAGCCTCACCTTGCTGTGGTGTCCCTCTAGTCTCTTGGTTGGGCATTTGCGCAGGTCCCCCGTGATATCGCTGTACGTCTGGGGCTGGCTAAGACTGTTTCTTTCTGAGGCAGCCAAGGCCTGCACCAGCTGCTGGGAGGCCCACTGCCGGTACTTACTAGTCAGCCTGGCGGACAGGGCACACGCCGCCAGGGCATTGGCCAGCTCCAGAGGGCCCACTCTAGCTACAAACTGGGGCGAAGGGGGAAGAGAGGAGGAGGAAGACCGACCTGGGTGTTCTGCATCTGGACCAATCAGACAAATATGAAGAAATTCACATGGCTGCATTGAGCAATGAAATGTGTTTTCAACTTGACAACCAGCCTCCTGGCATTGGCCCTGACATCTAACAAGGTGAACAAAGGCTCTGTCTCACCTTTGGCCTCGTATTCAGCATGGTCTGGGGAGTAGCAGTAGCGGGTGCCCTTTTCGGTGAGTAGGTACACCAGGCTCTGAGTGACTACGAACGTAGGGGGGGTCTCTTCCTTGGAGTCCCTTTGCTGCTGCTGGGCTTCCTGCAGCCCAGCCATTAGACTGGAGCTCAGACAATCTCTCTGCTGCGGGTCACTGATCGCCCCAATGTTTGTCCCCGTAGCTGCTGTCATCAGGTCCTAGAAAGAGTCATATGAGAAATGGATTCAAATTGTAGGATCACGCCTAAGTATCCATTTACCTTATCTTAGATATAATCCCCTAAATGCAGTCCCCTGTCTGAACGGATCATCAGTCCACCAATCCATCAATATACACAATCTCATGTAACTATCCCTTGAGAATTTGAGTGTCAACGTAAAAACCTGGATTGGATTTGGAAGGAAACAATGATGGGTGTGAGCAGATATTAGGATTATCAAGTGGGGACCTCCTATCACAGATGTTTTGTTGAATTAGGAACCAGAAATGGATCTGTAATCCTAACACCAACCCCCTCCATATGGTGTAGCGTATATACATACTGTATATGTCTGACACCACACCTACACATCTTAAATTTAGCCCACAATATCTCACCCAATCATTTTTTACCTTTCCATGAAACTCAATAACAATGAGCTAATGGAACAACTGACCTTCTGGCTAGAAACGCTCTGCTCAACAGTTCAGAAACTGCATTATACGAAGCCGGAAAAATCCGGACGTTGTTTTCGTTTGCTTGGTTTTGAATGCATTTTGGATGTGAATTCAGGTAACTCCAGGACCACATTCTATAGCGCTATGAGGGTAAGACAGGATGGGGCTCCCTGGTCATTTCCTAACATAAATTATATTTACATCATCAAGAGCGACAGCAGAAGTGTGTGAAATAAAGGTAGTCTACCATCAGAGTGCAGGAGTGCTGACCTGAGTGCAGATGTCCACCAGTTCTCTATAGGCTGCGGGACTGTGGGACACCAGGTTGTTGATGGCTAAGCAGGGGAAGCTGAGGAAGGTGGAGCTGTCGCGCTCTGAGGCCGGGTTCCTGACACCTGACCCCGGCTGGTCCATATGAATATGAGACCTCCCGGACGCCGCGAGGCACATTAATCGCACCAGGATACGAGCATCCGCCAGACCCAAGGCCTCCAGCCCGCTGGACTGGCCACACACTAATGCACTGGGAGATGGAATAAGGAAAGAATTAAAATGCCGTCAAAACAATGAGACCACAAGAATGAACAATGTGTAAAAAGAATGTGTCTGCTCAAATGTACCTAGAAGCGGTTTGAGACAAGGCTCTCATCACTATGCTGTAAGCTAGCAGTATGTGTGCTGTGGAGGTGACTCTCTTCAGGGCCCTCAGTCTATACTGGGGGTCCCTCAATGATGCTGCCTGCTCCCCGAGGCTGAGAGAACCCGCAGAGCCTTTTGGGTCAACAAGGGAAATCCCTAGAGCGGAAAAAAAAAATGCTGTTATGAAAGTTATTCTGTAAGGGTTTTACAGCAGCCTTTCAGCTGTTATGTTCTCAATGCAACTCTGCAGCGACTAGACTCCAGTGAATCATGCACAACTACCTGCTCAACTACCTATTTTACTGTGGTGCCTGATTTTAAAAACTATACTAGAGTTTGCTGGATCCTATAGTTTATGTTTCAAGTCACATTTGCTATTGTTAGCTTCTGTAAAAAAAAAAAGTACACATACAGATACAAACTATTGTAAAAACTTTACCAGAAAAATCATGGTTTGCATCCAACTGAGGCCAGTCACACTACAAATGTATGCCCACCTGGTACTGTAAAGGGCCACGGGTTAAAACAATTTACTAAATAAAATTTGTTGCATCTTAGGATCAAAACCTCATTATTTAGGTAGGTATTGGTACAAAAATCAAAATGGTGTTAGGTAGATTGGCACTACTGCTCATATGAATATCCAGGTCAAGATGCTTCAAGTGGGTTTTATTTGACTAATCATATTCTGCCTCTATCAGTTGTGGAGGGGAATTACACCAAGACATTACAGTTCAAAACAAGCTTTTCCTTGCCCAGATTCCTGGGAGGAGTTAAGGTATGGACCAACTAGGCATTGTAAACATGGTTTACAAAAGAGGGAATATCAACACACTGGCCAACCTGAAGTGGTAGACATTTTTCATGAAGATCATATTTCAATGAACCATCGCATTATTTGATGAATTTTTATTTGAATAACAAAAGAATAGCAAAAAGGCACAAGCCACGATTGGTTTGAATGGTGACGTTGCCCCACTTTTGTAAATGGTGTGATGTGGCTGTTTGGAAGCATTTCACCTAACAGAAAACTTTTAAAAGCCACTCAAGCACAAGGAACACCTCTGTATTTACTGCTGAAATTCACTACTGTCAGTGAAATATGGCTGCAATTCCTTGCTTAGCCACAACAGGACAGCACTTAAAAACCAATCGTGGACTGTCCCTTTAAAGTTTATCTGATTGACATTTTTGGAAACTTAAACTTATAACTTATAACTTATCTATTCAACAATCAGGCCAATACTGGCCTTTTTAGTCCTAGTAAACCAGAGCTAGCAGTATAATCATCCAGTACCTTTGAGAACCAGTGTTCTCCTATGGTCAGTAGCGCTGTGAACCAGGGATCCCAGGGGGTCTGGCTCAGTAAAGGGGATGGGGCCTGGCACCAGCTTCTTTTCAGTCAACCCAAGTAGTGTCAGCAAGACCCCAACGTCCTCCAGACCCGTCAGCTTGTCTGTGTCACTTTCATCTTGGTTGCCAGTATCCCAGTCATCTGAATGGGGATTTCAAAAGGAAAAAGAAAATACAGTTCACATAAAAAACTTCAAGAAGATTCAAGGAAGAATTTACATGTCCATTCCTTACCATCGGATGTGCTGTCCAATTGGCCAATCAAATCATACGTCAGACCTTTCACCCTAACAAAAAGGAAAAAAAGAACAATTATCAATAATAACTTGAGGGACATTTGTGTATCTCTGGCTTGTTTCCTTTGCAGCATTAATTGTGTAAAGTTCTACACCCTGATCTTTATTTGAATGTATTGCCCCCCATTTCATGTGTGCTATTTTTACTGTACCCATGTTTGGAATCCAGGTTGTCAGCCAAATATTTCTCCCTGCAGGAGTTGCAGAGGAGGTAGAAGGGAAAGTTGGAGCCACACTCCCCTCTGAAACCGATATCCACGTAGGTCCCTGTGCTGTCGTAGCCTCTACTCGCGGCAGTCTGCCCACAGCCCGGGTGATGGGAGTTCATGTGATTGTTGAACTGCAGGGTGAGGGTGTTGCACAGCTCACACTTTGTGATCTGATTGTGCTCTTCTCTGGACTACAGAAAGAGGGGGAATGTGGATTAGGTTGATCATAGCATGAAAAGCACTACAGGCAAGGACAAAACAAGGTGTCTGTTTTATCAAAGTAAATTAAGACTTTTTTATATATATAAATAATCGTTAAATAATAAATAATAATTTAAAAAAGGTAAAGTTTAAATGCCAGTTAGAATTAAATATTAGACTAATTTTGTGATTTAAATAAATCTGAAAAGGAAAGGGCATTACAGTAGTCAAGACATGAAAAGATAATGGATAATTGTTGATCTAAATGGTTAAAATTTGGAGCCGTTTTTTATTTGGAGGAAACAGGACCAAAGATTTAACGTGGTGTTCAAAGTCCAAGTTTGGGTGAGAAATTATGACTACATTTTTAGAGCTGGGTTTGATAATAGATGCAATACATTTCTAGATATTATTAGCCATGTGATCAGGACCAATGACAAGAACCTCAGTTTCATTGAGTTGAGTTAGGTTGTAGCAAATTGCAATCTTTAGACAGTAGTAGTAGTAGTAGTAGTATAAGTAGCCCAGTGGGTTACTACAGAGAGAAAGCATATAGGAAGTCAGTGTATGCCTGTATATATGTGCATCTTAAGTGTGTTCACTTATTGTGCTGGAAAATCTCCCTTATTCTGAGAAGTTATCTTGTCACGAAAAAAACATTTTGATTCCAATGTCTGTCCTATCACAATTCAAATAATCACAATGTAGTTATTTTTGTCCAAATAATGCAGACTTGGTGTATCACTGTGTGCGTTACCTCCACCATATGGAGTGTGTCTCTCTCCAAGGTGAAGAAAGCAGGAGTAAGCAGGTCGTCATAGGTTTCCTCATGGTATGGGTCGTCCATGTACCCCAGGTCAAAAGAGTAAGGATGGAACTCCAGCTGCTCTGGCCAATCAGAAACCTCTGTGTCCTCAAGATACTGCTGAGGGTGTGGGCTGGGTGATGGCAAGTCTGAAGGAGAAAGGTGACTATAGGCCATGAGATGGATGCATTTAGTAAGTTGATGTCTGAATTTTCTCCCCATCTGGAAAAAGACTGCATGGAGGCTGTGATTCTAAAGCATGATGACTCATGACTGCCCACATAAAGACCTTGTTATATAATATAAAGACTTTTATCCATCACCAGTTCAGTCAAACGCAGGAGGGATGTGAACACTTTGTTTTTGCTGCTAGGTTGGGATTCTGACCTGTGCTCCTGAAGGAGGTCCCCTGACCCAGACCAGGGCGTTGTCGCCGTGCTGGAGGAGGCCTGTTCCTGGTCAAGTGTACATCCAGGAAGCTCTCCCTTTCTACCAAGTCGAGCCCTGGCAACAGGCTGTTAACCAAATAAAACACAGTCCATCATGATACTGGTTAGATTAAACTCTGTAGTACCAATACCAACTGCAAAAAGTGAACGTTTGTCAAATCCCTGACCTTTCATTGGGTTCCCTAGTGGGGGCCTCGGGACACTGTACTGTCTCTGGCCCGTCTGGGGAGGATGGGTCAGTCGCATCCTCTAGTCTTTGAGTTCCAGCGGCCTGCTCCTCCTCAGTCAGGGGGTGTTCTAGCATCCAGCTGGCCAGCACCTCGATGGTCTGAGAGTCCGCCTCACTTGCCTCTTCTGGGAGGGACCACGGAGAATGACAAGTGACACAGTTGAAGAGAATATGACGGGGGGGGCGTTGCTTAGGCATTTGAGGTGAGAGATCACCAGACGGTCAACATGTTACAGACACTGAAAGGACAGCCTGTCTCCTCCTTTGTATCCCATCCAACGTTTCTTCCATTTCTTCCTAACAAAGATTTTCCAGGTGTTTTTCCTTGTGAAGCCCTTTGAGACTGCAGTGTGAGTAAGGGCTATACAAATAAACTCAACTATACATGTAAAACCATGTGATAGGCTATGAAAGCACTTAATAATCTACATAATTATATCACAATAGCTGATCTGAAATCAGTGTATTGCAACAAAAACGTGGAACAATATTACCAAGTAACTCGTTAATATTTTAGGATGCCCCTGGTATCTCCCACTCCAAGCAATAACATCTTATTCCCAAGACAGAGAATCAACCCATCCAAAGAAAAACAAAAACCATTTCTATTCATAACCTATAATTCTTCTCCGTTCAGCTAACAGATGAAACCCACAGCACACAGAAGAGGAAAGATTTGAAATGTCCACAACACTCAAAAGCCAGCGAAACAAATCCAAAGACCTTGGACACACTCACGCACAGCAGTACCTGCTGCCTCCATGGCCTGGTTGATGTGTCTCATAGTGAAGCCCATTTCTTGCAGCTGGCCAGCGACAAACATTCTTGTCCGTTCTAGAGGTTGAGAAGGAAGAGTAGAAAAAAACAGAAAACAAAAACAAGCCCACAACTTTTTTTTTTACAATTTTCATATTTTCAGATAAAATCTCAACTGACTGATATGACTATTCAATTCTTGCCAATTCTGACAGAAACATTTTGCTTTAATGCTTTGCAGGGTTACTGCTTCATGTCAAAAAGGAATGAGCTGAATTGGGCCTTTTAGGTAAACAAATGGTGCCATTCAAGCATGTAAGTGCACAAACTTTGACTGCATGCATTAGATAGTTTTCTTACCACACGTGTTCAACAAATCACATGCTTTATTCGGGCAACAAGTCACAACTGTGTATAAGAAGCTGGACATGTGAGACAAACAGACAAGACAGTCCCCACTGATAATCTTTCATGTATTAGAGCTGCAGGAGTGGCCTTTGACTCAACGTTCAATTAAAGTCAATTGAGGAACTTGTTTTGAGATACAAACCAAGAGCATGAAAAAGGCTCCAGGCACCGCAACAACTAGCAAAACTCTTATTCTGTATTACGGTTCTGCATCTGTCCTTTTGGATATCAGCTGCTTTCGAAAGACGTTTAAATGGAAGCTTCATACACTTAGGTCCAGGACACGCATACATGTACTCAGGCCGTGGGTGTAGAGAAAGCATACGAGAGCAAACACGGTTCTACGTTTACATTTCCTCTGCTTTTCTCCTAGTACGGACTCTGTCCTTGTTCTTACCCCTGCTGCTCCTGGCCTGCGTACTGCAGGGATCAGGCTCCCGGAAGCTGGTCTGCTGCTCTGTGAAGGCCTCACAAGAAGCAGAGCTGGCCAGGCTAAAACCAGGTTGCAGCATGGGGGGGTTGCTAACCAGCCCGCTGATTGTAGGGAACCGAGCTAGCACCATCTGCCTGGAGGGAGTGAACATATATACAATAACGACAACAAAGTGCAAGTAGTACTGAACTAATAGTTGTCAGATATGGGCAAACATTAAATATCAAGTATTTGAATGCATAAGTAGGTCTGAGTGCACTTGCTAAACACTTGAAAAGTCCCAAAGGCGAAGCTAAAACAAGCATCTATACTCGTATGTCAAATATTTAAAATGTGTCCAATACTTTGCTGAAGTTTGGGAGTTCAGGTACTGTACAATGGAGAGCTGAGATACAGGAGGAGGTTTAGTCTCCCTGTTCTCCTGATAAACACAAACTCTTTGTCCTTATTGCTGTGCTGAACTATGTGAGACTGTTTTGTGTTGTAGCTGTTTGTCCGCTTGCCCTTGAGAAAGCAGGAATGCCAGTATGGTCAGTTGGATAGATTATGACAGGCACAGGCAGGTAAAGCTACAGCCTGGGCACAGCGCACTCAGAATCACACACACACACACACACACGCACACACATACACACAGACGCGCGCACACACACACACTCATCCAAACTCACCCATGTCCTTGACCTCAGGCAAACTGCTTCTACTGACAGACAGAGATCTGTAGCAATTGGTAACAAAATCAGAATTGCCAAATTCTGTGTATCGGTGTGCGTTTCAGAGATTATAATGTTGTTCAAAACGCCTCTAAACTAACATTTCATTAACTGTTAAATGTGTGGCGACTCAAATATAAACTATGTCTATGATTCACACTTGAGTGTACTCACTGCAGAAGGTTGATTGGGAGAAACGGGTTAAAATTATCCATGCCATCCGCCTGCAGCGCCGTCAGCAGGGACGCAGCTAGGTCATTCGTGGAGGACGAGGCAGAGGCTCCATTTGATTGGCCGAAGATTGCTGTGCCCTCTGAACCGGTGCTGCAGAGGGAGACTGAGCTGGACGACTTGGAAACGGGCTGAGAGGACAGGTGGCGGCCCGACTCTGTAAGAATGAAGTAGGGAAGGAGGTCAACGTTAAGCTCACACAAAAAAAAAATCAACCATGCATCTCAAGCTTAATCATTTAGGAAGTTCCTAAAATCGTCCCGGTAAAAACTGAACACTAATAAATAAGAGGGGTTATATGCAACTCTAGCAGAGATCCGACAATGTAGGTAAACAGATAATCAAAGAATACTCTTTGGCTATGCCAAAAGCTAGCTACCTTTGCATGCTTTGGCTCCTTTGTCCTCTTGCAGAGTGCTGACGGCTCCTTTGTAGATCATGACCTGAGCCCTCTCCAGGTCCGCAAGAGAGACACTCTGCTTGATGGGACAGGGCCTGACTGCAAACTTCACCATGCTCCGCACCACGTACTGCAACACTAACCTAAGCTCAGCGCTCTCATCCCCTGGCGTGCCGCTGGCCTTGGCCCAGTCAGAGTTGGGGGAGAGGTTCACAAGGCAGGTGGGAGCATCATGTTTAGGCACCAGGAGCATGTCTGAGAACTTCCCACAACTAAGAATGGCAGCCAAGGATTTCAACGCTCCGAGGAGTAGGTATGAGACTCTGACTGCTCTCAGCTCCAGGGCGAAGGTGTCTGGTTTGGGGGACTGGGGGGTGCGGGGCAGATGTGGGAGGGGACTGGAGGTCAGCTCCTGCTGGTCAAACATCCTCGCCACATCCCCGGGGGAGAAAGGCAACGGCACATGGTCTCTCTCGTCCTCCTCTTCCTCCTCCTCCTTAAATTCTCCCCCCTCATCTTCAGTCAGCCCTCGTTCTTCATCCAACATGACACGGGCGATGTCATCATCCAGATAGCGCTCCAGTTCGCTACAAGGGACGTTCTCCTTTGCACGTCTTTTCCTGGGGGGTTGGGGTTGGCCCTGAGCCTCCTGCTCCTCCTGCTCCTCCTGCTCCTCCAGGAGGCCAATCAAATAAATCAGATCCAACAGCACAGTCGGTTTGAGGCCTCTGAGGAGCATGACATCGCAGCAGGGCATGTAACAGGGCTCCAGTGACGTGATGGGTGTGTCGCTGGGTGACCAAGAATTCAGGAAGCTTAGTTAGTGGGGAAGGAACGCACAGATACAGCATGGAGAGGTGACGAGATGAATCCAAGGAGATTGGAGATTAAAAATGAGGAGGGGGGGAAAAGGGATGGAAGAAAAGAAAGATCAGGAAAGAAAACGATGAAGGAAGTAGAAAGGAAAGTGACATTTTAAAGACAAAAATAAGACAAAAGTACCTAAAAAATAAATATGGTACTGGTGAAGAGAAAAATCACGGAAAAGCCTTTAGGTGAAACACTAAGAAAAGTAGCGCGGAAGACCAAGGAAAACATCGCTGACGCAATAGTTCGCAAGTATATTCGTATGAATGTGTAAATACCTGACAGAGATGTCGGCCTCCTCCCACTGGAGCTTGGCCAGAGAGCTTCCCTCTTTCAGTACCCCGAGCAGAGTGGCCTTGCATCTAGTGGACTTGTGCCGGCACAGTCCCCCGGCCCGCAGCCCGCTGTCCACCCCTCCGATCATGGCCAGCGCCGGCCACACCTCAGAGCACAGGGCGGCCAGCTGGGCCTCCGGCAGGCCCGAGGGACGCGCCGCCAAATCCTCTGCGCTACCGCCGGCCTGATCTTTCCCTCTCTCCTTCTCCTTCTCCTTCTCCTTCTCCTCGAAGGATTTGGGGCTGAGGCCTGTAGGAGGATGAGCGATGGCGAGTTCAGAACAAGCTAACAAATACTGGCCGTTGACAAAATATACCGCATAAGCACGACGTGCTACATCAACTTCCAGTAGTACGATAGCGGAGTAACTAGAATGGTCTACAACAGCCGGTGAAGCCAGAGATGTTCCATGTCACCAACTATTTGGTCCTTGGTGTACACAGCACCCTTGAACATCATCACATTCAACACCGGCTGGGATTGTGATTTGCCTAGACTTTGTTTCTTTCTTTAATTCCACTTGACAACAGCTTGAGCCAGACTATTTCCCTGCACTGGCACAGCCCTGAACACTGCCAGAGCTTGTTTCCCCCGTGTCTCCCCTAATCCGTCTCCCTCTCCATCTTTCAACTGCCTGAATAAACACTAGCAGTACTAGGTCAATGGACTGCTTGCTCTACGCTTATAACATAAAATATTCATAATATAAATATTATATTATTACATTATTAAATATTGCCCCATGTTGAGTACTGTCCCAGGCTGTGTGCCTGACCTGACTTGAAGTCACCCTGTCTCATCAGGGGACCAATGCGCTCCAGGTGGGTCTGGATGTGCTGGTTGATGTGCGGGGTCCACTGGTCACACTGGTGGAGCCTTCGGAGGAGCTGCACGGTAGCTTCGATCAGCGCGGTGGTGCCGGGGCTGCACAGGGGCTCCCCGGGCAGCAGGTCACGGGGCATGCTCTGCATCTTGAGGTCGCACAGCGCCACCTGAGGAAGAACACGGAGGTGTCAGCAAGGGAATGTTTCACTTAGAGTTCAGGCCTCATCACCCCCCCATATAACTCTGACCACCGCATTTTAGATATTGGGAAAAAAAACAAGTTGTATTGGCTTTAAGGACATTGGATTGCATACAATATAAATTTGACCATACATATTAAGGAATAAATAAATAATTTTAGTGAGGTACCTTCTCTCCAGGATTACTGCTGTAGAACAGCACACAAGGGTATAGTTCTGTGGCAGCCACACCTTCAAACGCCAACTTTGGCTCCTAGCAGAGGAACACAATCAGACAAAGATACAAGGATAATCCAGCAGTACATTGACATTAGGAGCTGCACATGTACAGCCAGTCAAGCAAACAGAGCAGCCTATATCGAGTACTTCCCCATAACTCCAAAGATAAGGAAAGCCTGCCCAGACAGACCTTATTGTTTTTGGCAAATGAGATGGTGTGAGCCTCCATGTCAAGGATGCAGGTGATGGTGTCGCCCTGGGTGAAGGAGGGAAGCATGCGGGCGTGTTCCCCTCCATGGTACAGGCTGCCACTGTGAGCCCGGTACAGATACATGTCAGTGGTTGTGCTGTATTTGTAGTCCCTGACGGGCCAGCGAGACACACCGATGCATGTGCCCTCATTGCCTTTGGTCTCCTTGGTAATGCAGAACTAGATAGAGGTATGACATCAGGTAAGAATGTGTACTCAGGTGGTGCATTCAAATCTGGACAATTGTTGGATTTACATAATAAAACTAATCCTTTTAGAATACTTAGCAAGTTTAAAACTGTATAACAATGTGACTGGTGAGTTTGTCTCAAGATGAGGTATTTTTCTGACTTAGCCTAGCCAGCGGGCATTACCTTCCAAATAAAGCAACCGGAGGTGATGGCAGTGTTTGCCAGGCCATAACCTTTCTGTCCTGAGCCATGGCAGAGGACGTTTCTATTCTCTAAAGAACAGCAGATGAGCTTGCATGGGTCAAAAGAGAAATGTTCTATAGGAATACATTCATCATCGCCGGCAGGGTTCTGGAAAACACAAGTCATACAGTTATACTCAAACAGCCAATACTAACAACGTCCATCTACTGGATCTAGGCTTGCAAGTGGTCTACAATTACATTATACTGAATAAATCAATAAATATGACAAATTACAGAAAAGAAAGCTCATTTCAAAGTAATACAGTCATAGATTTTAAGTGAAGTACCACAAGTTAAGATTCATGTTGACAAACTGTTTGACAATATCACTCAATGAAAGTTGTGGTTTTGTGAGAATAGTTTCTGAAGAGTCACCTTGTCAAAATGTCACCTCAGTTTGTAATAAAACAGGTAATACAGGTATTATTGGGAATTTGTGAGAGAATTATCTTTAACCACATTTTTGCAATTATGATAGAACTGTGAGCATTTGGTTTAAAACTACAATGAAATCTAAGTGTTTCTCTTTTAAGTTCCCGGAGGTGAAACTGAATGTGATTCAGCTGATTTTGGCTATAAGGTAAGTTGAATGATGACAACTTAACAGTCTCCTGTAAAGAAGTGGGGGATAACATGAAATGCGAAATTTTGAAAACATTTTTTGCACTGTAAAAGTATTTTAATTGTACTGTTTGACCCCAGGAAGAATAGTCACTGCTGAGGCAACTAATGGGGATCTAAAATAAACATAAACATAAACATAAATGTGTCTCAATCGGCCATTTCTAGTGACAAAGTCACACTGGAATTGAAATGTCCATGATATAATATGTACCACTTTCAGAGTCCAGTGAGAAAGTACACAAACCCATAATGTTGACAGTATTATAGTTTGTAAATATTACCCCCTTGTGTCTTTCAGATGTTTCCTTGTGGCTTCTTTTGACTAATGGTTCCTCCCACATACAAGCAGACAGAAGTTGAAAGAGTTGTTCAACAATCTACAAAGAGACGGAAACGAGTCAAACGTTCAATGGCCATCAAATCATTTAATGACTGTTTTATATAACAAGCAGTGGTATATCCTACCTGATGAATTTGAACTGGCTCAGAACAAGCAGGTAACAGTCTTTCCAGAATGTGGAAGGCCAAAAGTTTGGTTCGCAGACTCTGGACAGGTGGGGAACCTGAAGTAAAATAAATCAAAATGACAAGAAATAAAACAAAAAAGGGTTGGGTTGGGGACGAGGTGTAGAGGATTTTTCTTTTTATTACGCTACAATACAATGTAAATAACTATGATGCCAAGGTTGCCAGTCATTTCACGTGATCTTACCTGAAGAGCACTTGTGGTAGACGATGGCCATGAGTGGATCGATCCACTTAAAGGTAGAGACCCTTTTAGTCATCGTCAGTGACAGCACACGCCTCAGAAACGCCAGGAAGTCTGCCAGCTGAGATTCTATCAATCTGCTGCTCATTGACACCCTCAGTCCTATATGGAGGTAAAGGCTCTCGTTTAATTCACGCCAAGAGAAACCTCTGGAACCTCAGACAGCAGGATGGCCTACTGCCTCGTCCCGTCACTGCGGGGGTTCCCAGTTCAGGTCCAACTTCCTACGTTGTGTCCATCAACAGCGATGTGTCTTGTCAAGTATCCTTAAGCAAGGCAGTAAAACCCTGACCTGCTCTCTTATTGTAAGTTATTATGGATAAGAGTGTTTGCTAAATGCCTAACATGTAAGTATAACTTACAAAAAAGAAGTTATATTATACTACACTAAAATTAATTGTTTTAAATGGCTGCCCGAGTACCACGTCAGTCATTTAAAGTACAACACTGCCTTGATCTGCTTTTTAACTGCATTCATGGAGAGGACTACAGTATTTAGAGCCGGTTTTAGCCTCACCCTCTTGATTTGCTCTCTTGTTACTGGAGTCCGCTTTCTTCTCCTCTGCCGCTCCTCTCTCAGCCTCCCACTGTTGCTGGTAAGCGTACAGGAGACTCTGCATCTGCTCACACATCACTTCCATTAGAGCCAGAGATATGTCCGCAGGCAGCGCATCCTCAAAGGAGCTGAGGGTGGAAGGCAATTAGCTATTCAACGACAAGGTCAGAATTCATCAGGACTGATTCAGAATCATGATACACAGATCCTTTCCAAAAAATTAGAATATCATGGAAAAGTTCTTTTTTTTTCCATAATTCCTTTCAAAAAGTGAAACTTTCATAGATTATAGATTCATTACACACAAAGTAAAGTATTTCAAGTATTTATTTGTTTAACTTTGCATACGTTTGGCTTCCAGCTCATAAAAACATCCAAAACAGTATTTCAAAAAGAAATTAAATATCACGTAAAACCAATCAAAAAACGGTATTTTCAAAACAGAAATGTTGATCTTCTGAAAAGTTACGTTCATGCCTGCACTCAATACTTGGTCGGGAATCCTTTAGCTTTAATTACTGCCTCGACTTTCCATGACTTGATGATATTCACATTTTTTGGAAAGGATCTGTATTCCAATCGATTTAATAATGGTCATGCGCGCTGTAGCCGTTTAGAGACCTCCAGTGAGCCTCACACCCTCACCTTGCAGCTATGGTCAATATCTGGAGCAGGCGGGAGCAGGCTAGTTTGACGGTCCTGCTCAGTAGCATGGGACCAGACAAGGAAACTGCGAGGCAGCCCTCGTTCATCAGCACACAGGCGTTGTCCGTCAGCGTAGACAGAATCTCCAGGATGCCGCACTGAATCACCAGCACCAGGTCGCCCGGCTGGTAACGGAAGTTCAGTGCGAACACTGTGGCCAGGAGAAGATGCTGGCTTGAGCCTGGGAGGAATAGAGAAAACATCCCAAGGGCTTTACAGTGCAACTGCAGGCAAGCTGGAAAGTGACTGTGATGGAACCGAAATAAGTGTTGAGGAAAATCACAGTTACAATGTACAGTATAATTACAATACTGTATAATAACAGTGTAATTTTATAAGAAAAAAAACAACAATATGCAAATAGATCCAAAATAACCAGCTAACCTATCTGTTCTCTTTCCAACAGGATCTTCTGTCGGAGGACATGCACCACCTGCTGGTAGAGGGTGTGAGCTGCAGATTGGAGCTCTCTCTGGGTTACCATGGATGCTGACTGCGTGCCAGACTGCATTGAGATCAAAGGAATTGGTTATTTTCCAGCCCTGCCCATTTCACTCCACATCACCCACATTATTACGCAGGAAAAAAATGTCCAAAGGAACGCAACATGGAGTACGACTCCTGGATTTATTTTAGTTGTTTCTTTCTACTGTATTCGTTAATCAGAAGTAAATAGAGGAGAAGCTTAGTGATGACGTAGTGATGAGGTGTACCGTGTAGTGCTGCATCTCATCATTGGTACCAGACAGACAGCCAACGATGGGCATTCCCAGACCGAAGCATCCGGAGAGGAAGTGCAGCTGTACTGAGTGCAACAGGCCAGGGAACTGTGGGGATGCCGTAGAGCTGGTTTTCTTCTCCTCCATCTCTGACAGGAAGGAAGACATCTGACACAGGGCCTCCAGACGCATCTGACAAAAAAATTAACTCGGTTAAAACTTGGTACAGTTGGGTTCACCACTATTAACTCATGGAGTCGGAAGCTAGATCTACTGTTGTATTTAGAGAGTGCTAGCTAGGTGTCTGAAAACCATAGCTGCTGGCCTAATCCAACAAGCTGCAAAGAGATCATTTTCTATGGTCTTCTACCTGATTGGTTGATTGATTAACAATTAATTGGTGGCTGGTAACCTAATTTAAACCAGGGAATCTCGTTACCTCAGCCCTCTGTTGCTGCTGGAATATGGCTAGGGTAATGGCTTTGGGATCTGCCTGACTACATGTCTCTGCCCCCAGCGGAGGAGATGGGGAGGAGGCCGCATGGACAAGGCTCCCACACAGGAACTGGAACACCTGGCTAAGGATGGGCTCGTTATCGGCGCTACAGCGGGACATGGTTGTAGTGGGGCTGATACACTGACGAAAGCGATCCCAGGCGTCCTTCATGATGCCCAAAGAACACAAAGGCAGGCCTGTAACATACAGAGCAGAGAGAAGTAGAGGGTTATCGTGAAGGTAGGCCTTCCTTTTTCTGCTGTGACATTCAACATCAGTTGCTGAAATAATGTTAGCCTGTAGGGATGTACATTTTAAATCAGCTTTCAAATTGAGTTTTACTCATGTTAAACTAAAGCCTAACAAATGTTAGGTTTGTTAGGCTTATGAAAATTGCTTATTTTGACAGACCTAAAATGATGCTTACTTGAGGCAAAGGGCAAAGCTAGCTGTAATGACACAATGGCACAATTTATTTTCAGTACTACAACAATTATGATATGACTTCCAAGCAAAAAATAAAAACCAAACATAATTATTCTTCAGATTCATTAACGACCATAGCAGGCTGAGAATAAATTAGACTGAACTATTACATTTCAGCTTTGGTTTGTGGAAAACCTGTACTACTCACTCATTTTATTCTTGAAAGTCCCCGAAGAGTTCCTGGACTGGTCTGACTAAAGAACAAAGAGGGCAAGTTAGCGGCTACACGGTGGTGTAGTGGGAGTTACGATGTCGTACTATGCGGGACGTACCTTTTTTCTATCATCAGTAGCCAACCTGAGTTCAGAATTAGGACCGAGCAGAGACTCTGCTGATGATTTCCTGAAGGAATAGGATAAAAACGCAAAGTTCACGCAAAGTTCACAAACCCGAACGTGATCTCAATTAAAACGCAAATTAATCCCCTGTGTCCTCCTCACTTTCATGTCTCATGTACTTTACCTGGCTCTGGTGTTTGCGGCTTGTTTGTTCTCCCATTGGCTGGGCTCCGCCCAGGCAGGCCTGACCCCCAGCAGGAGGAACAGA
>OMKK01056562.1:0-12058 GCA_900302305.1 Polymixia japonica | reverse complement strand
GGAGGAACAGACAACGGGACACTGCCAGATGGCAGGCAGCAGGGAAAGACAGGCCCTCCTCCGACCCCCTCCGCCTCACCGACTGCTGCTTAGAATCAGGCGGTCTCTCTGGGCTGCCGGGACTCTCCACGCTGCTGTGGAGGGAGGAGGTGCCATAGGACTCGTACACCGTGACATTCTGCTGAACCTGCATCGCTTCCCGGGTGGCCATGAAGGATTCTAGTACTTCTGGAGAGAGGAGGAAGGAAAAACTGGGTCGAAGATGTCTGTGAGAAAGGTGTGTGTGCGCGCGTGTGTGTGCGCGTGTGTCGTTTGGACGCAAGTGCAGCTCTCTAGCCGAGTTTTTATTGTTGTTTGGTCTAACTGTCTGTGTCCATAACAGTAGTAAGAAATGCATGAACATGTTGGTGACAGAAAGAAACAATTACCCATCCGGCTGGAGCAGAAATGAAGTCGAGAGCAGAGACAGAGACGGTGTGTGCTTACCTGACAGGTACATATGATTATTGCCAAACGTGTCCTCCTCTGGCAGCTCTTCCTGGTTGTGTTTTGCTGCAGCAGCTGGGAGGGGCTGACCCCCCTGACCCCCTGCCTGTAGCTCAGGTTCCTCTCCTGCCTGCTCCACTGAGGCGGCTGTCTCCTGCCCGTCCTCACCAGAGCTTTGAGAAGCCAAGGAGCTCTGAAGCACAGAAGAGGATAACCCTGCTTTACAAAACCACCAGGTTTTACATAGCAGGCACTGGCTGTCCACTTTCTTTGTTTAAATGATGCCAAAGTTTTCCTTTTTTTAATAAGACAATACAGATAATGTTTACAAAGAGATATTGTAATCTGTAGTCGCCTTACCATGCCCTCTTATCGTTTTTTAATATATCCTC
This sequence comes from Polymixia japonica, assembly GCA_900302305.1. NCBI lineage: Eukaryota > Metazoa > Chordata > Actinopteri > Polymixiiformes > Polymixiidae > Polymixia > Polymixia japonica. Next base: position 11,180 of record OMKK01056562.1, on the reverse strand, counting down.
AGACAAGGACAAGATATGCTTCGGCCATTTTGGCCGTTTTGGCTGTTTTGGACATTTTGGCACAACTCCCCTTGATTCACCGTGGTTGACAAAGAAGTGTATTACGTATTATAGATAAAATTGCTCACTAGACAAATAAGCGCACCTACCTGTAGAGTACATAAAACTGTGTATAGCCCCATTAAATGAATCAATATGCGATTATAAAAATGAATGGAGTACCTGTACCTGTTTTGTGGCAGCCTGAGCCTGTGGACAAGCTGAGGTTGCAGGAGAGTCTTTATGAGCCAAAAGGGTGCTTCTGATTTTATAGACCATCTCATAGATTCCTATCAGCATTGCACAAGGCTCGTAGCTGTCATGAAGTAGAGAGGATAAATCACTTTGAAAAGTACAATTAAAATCACTTTGAAAAGTACAGTTAATCCCTCAATGTAAGACACTGCGACACTAATCTACTGCACCGCTATTTCAAGTACATCATTCAGCACTATAAATACTAATGAGACCAATTAAACTGAAAACTCTCGATAAATTAAGTCACTTAGTAGTCTGAACATGTTAGTGTATCAAAATAAAATGCATTTATAGGTATAAAATTTTTTTGCATTTATAGTAGGTATTTCAGTAGATATGATTGTGCAACCCACCTGTCCTGCCGACAGGCCTCATCCAGCAGGCCAGTATGTTTAATAAGAGCGGCCAGGCTGCAGCGACAAACTGTTTCTAACAGAGAGTCACCTGAAGCGCTGCCACTGTCCCAGTCTGCTCTCAAAACAACACAGCATAATGACGGATTATGTCAAAGTAAGCCAGACGACACAGCATAATTACCAGGATGAAATAAATAGGACTTTTCAAAGTCTTATAATGCTTATAGTGAGTTTTACAGTAAGTACATGTATGTACACACACACACACACACACACACACACACACAGTGTACCTCTGCTGAAAGCATAGTCCTTCATCTTCTGGCACAGGCTGTTGGCAGGTTCTCTGGAGGAGCCCATGGCCACTTCCAGTAGAGTACGGGTTTCCTTACTCAGACTTAGCTCTGCCAGCCTGGCATCATTACTGCCCAGCAGCAGCACCTCTGTCAGCCACACCATGTCGGACTCTACAGGCAAAAGCAACACATAGAAGATGGGGGTATATATATCTATATACTGTATCTATGATGATTAAGAAAGGTATGGGTTTAGACTAGTCTCTTTAACAGTTAATTCTGCCTCTAATAAGCTCTACTAATAAGCAGCCTAGCTGAAAGCTAGCACACTTGTGCCATTCCCCACTTTTTGAAAAGCATCAGTGCACATTTTCATGAATATTCACTTTCGTATTCAAATCTGTACGTTATCCTACCCAGCTGTTCAAAGTCCATCTCTAGACCATTCCTGAGGAGGCCATTGGACAGCCAGACCTCTGACGTCTTCTCCTGCGGTGAGGGCGGCGGGCCCTGCACCATGCCACCAAGACAGTGGCCAACTGCCAGGGCTAGAGACCGCTCCAGGTCCAGAAGCCACACCCACTGGCTCTTTTCCTCCTGTTGCTGCTGTCCAAGGGCTGTGGTCGCACCTTTGCCATTTTCTGTAAACAAAACACCCTGTCTCTGCATCAATTTGGAAACGAGTGAAATGAAAAACCTAAAACTGCAACTGTAAAATTGCGGCCTCCATCACTCAACACTTCAGACCAGTAATGCTATTACATCCAATAATAATGCTCAACAGTATTTACCATCTGTAATCAGAGTGTGTATCAGAATCCTTGTATTTTGCCAGTGATTATATACGGTTATTTCAAGACCGTCCATGAGAGGGTAGCACTGTTGCACATTTGGTCCACGTGTGGTTCCATTGCATCTATAACATCACTTTTTGTTTTGCTTCGGCTTCGATAGTTTAGCGATGATAGCGCAGAAGCTGTGGGATAATTGTGTGTGACCATGTTGTGTCGCAATGTGCGTAACGTAGTGGACTGCATTGCATTCATGGAATATGATATCCAATGTAGACTGACAGCATAAGACTTGAGCTCAATGCTGAAGCACTATGTGTTTGGTGTGTGTGTACATGTTACAAGTTTTTTGGGGGGTTTTTTGGTGTGGGAGGGGGCTACCACCGAGGGACACTCCCCCCCCCCACTGACTGCCATGAAGTATTTCGTACACCGTCTGTAATGGACCCTGAATGTCAGAACAGCAGATACATCACAGTTCCACTGACCTGAGTGTGTTGCACTGGTATGGATCACCAGTTCCTGTTCCTCCAGCAGGGCTGTGTCTGGCAGCAAGCTGTTGAAGTTGTTCAGGCGCTCCAGCAGAGCCATCAGGGGGCTGAGCAGGGGTCGCACCACGCCCAGGGGCAGCAGCAGCAAGGAGTACATCACCTGACACAGCAGGCTGCCAGCCACCGAGCTGTACAACACCGCTAGGGCCAGAGGGGGCGGTGAGAGGCAAGTGCAGGAGGGACGGGGGGTGGTAGTGAGTTGATTCATTCATGAGTCATACTAATCAGTCATACTATTGACAGAAACGCAGCTTGAGCATCCAGATTTTATCAGCGCTTAGTATTCGTGTGTGCGTATTCCGATGTCCTTTTCTTGACAAATAAAAAATCAAATGCATTTAAAAAATGGATTAAAAAAATACTATATTAGACGATAATGTAGCCGTGCGGTTTGTAGTTTGCTTCACCAGTATTGAAATACAGAGGAACGGTGCCTACAATATGCTGATATGTGGACAAGGCTCATTTGAGGTTTAAAACACCTCTAAATGTATTACAACTTCCTTAGCTCATGTAAAAATAACATAAGGTTAATCATTTTGAATCATGCAGATAATTCACATCTGGATACAAGCCACTACTTTTGTAAGGTGTAAACTATGTGTATTACTATGGCTCAGAAAACCAAAATCAAACTGGCACAAACGAAGCGAGGCCAAATGTTCTTACTGTGTAGCTTGCTGATCATGTGTTTGTCCAGGGAGCTCTCCTCCAGCAGTACGGTTGACCTCCTGAAGGTCTCGGCGGCGTAGGGAAGCAGCAGGTTCAGGTGCTTGTGAAGCAATGTTACACTGCTGTCATCCTGTAGGACGGTGAAATCAGTGCAAGCATTAATTATGAAGTGACTACATCCATTTAACACACAAGCTTAGCATTGTGCTGTACAGCACCAGTCAGCTATACCTATGAAATTGCTCGCATGTTTCTAATTTTGTATAATGTATCCTAAATTGTGTCATTGAGTACAGTGAATTCTGCAGTGTACCTCAGGACTGGTATTGATGTAGCAGTGGGCAAGGAGATGTTTATGAAGGGCAGACAGCAGCTGGTGAAAGTGAGAGGGAGGATCAGTCTGTCTCTGGCTCTGACCGGACCGCTGCTTGTCACTGTTTTTCTCCAGCTCGCCAAATGCCCGCTCCTGCACACAGACACGACGCAAAACAAACAGAACGGAGTCTTTATCAGAACGGACGTGACATGAAGCCACCGGTAACGAGCACACGCCAAAGCTCAACGTTCAAAGTGAGACAACGAGCAAAAGACACGCATCACTTCATGGCAGCCCTCGCACACGGACGAGCTTCTCCTCGTTCCATACCGTGTAGAACCCTATGCTGAGGAGAAGGGTTCTGAGCAGCACCTCCGCCAGGTGGAGATGGTCACAGGTGTCAAGGGGGCTGGATGAGGAGGCTGGTCGGTCTGTAGCTGTGTGGGCCAGGGGGACTCCCAGAGCTTTAAGCTCCCCAGACGTGCTGTAGCCTAGCAGCGAGGCTACGTGGCTTTGCTCCTGGAGGCTACTCAGTACCATGTCTAGCTGCAGACGCTTGATAAGAGAAAGAGGAGGCTGTGTTAAAAAAAAAACAGGCCACAGAGAAGTGCTACACACTCAAAATACATGTCAATACATACATTATAGCCAAGTGCTATACACTCAAAACACATGTCAATACATACATTATAGCCAAGTGCTACGCACTCAAAATACATGTCAATACATACATTATAGCCAGAAGAAGAGAAACCATTTGCAAACTACCATATTGTTTACACTACATACCTGCCCTTTGGAAAGGTTCTCCCAGCTTTCAGGGCCCTGAGGTAGAAAGGACTGAAGCAGTTCTGTTCTCTCTCTGAGAGGAGGCAGCAACAGAGATGCCCCGCTCGACAGAGTGTTCCTCACTGCCTGAGGACACACACACACACACACACACACACAAAGAGACAAATATCATGGCCCTGTAAGAGGAAACATACATTCTTGACTAAGAACAAACAAAGAAACAAGACTAACTCAAAACCTAGTATATAGCCATGTATGGTCAATGTACGAAATTGTGGCCAAAAGCCTTGTCGCTAGAGGGCTTTTAATTTGCAGCGGATACATCGGCCAATGGGGAAACTCCAACATTCGGCTGACCAATGGTGTAACTTCAGTCAGTCAGTCAGCTAGTTTATAGGCCCCGCATTTCATGAAGGGATATTCATTGTACACCGATTGCTTGGTTTACCTGTTCTATGGAGTCTGGTACATTGGAGTCTATAAGCCTGAAGAGCAGGTTTCTGAGAGGCCTGCCCTGAGCCCCCAAGACTGTGGTGCCAGTGCCAGCAGCATGGGCCAAAGACAAGTGGATGGACAGTAGCTTCATACACAGCAGAACAAACTGATGGTGCTCCCTGGAATAGACAGAGAGATTAAGTTAAAGTTAAAGCTGCTATGTGCACTATTCTGACCGAGTCCGAGTTCCGATAGAGTCCTGTCCTGTCCATCAAAACCTTCCCACGCTACAGGTGCCCAGATTCTTGGGAGGAGTTTATTGTCAGGTCGGCAATGTAAACAGGGTTTAGAAAAAGAGGGAATATCAACATACTGGCTGACCTGAAGCGGTAGACGTTTGTTGTGAAGATCATATTTCACTGAACCTTTGCATAGCACATTGTTTTTATGTTAATTTAACATAAAATAATACATGTTAAATTAAATAAATAATGTTCGCACATAGCAGCTTTAAGAGTGTTAGAGGAAGAGTAAGGAAAGTGAGAATATGGTATGTCCATATGTCCTCTCTCTTCCCTGCCGGGCTCAAGCAAAAGCGGGTGGGGTCAAAAGACAACTTGAACTTGAAAAAAAAAAAAAAGCAGCTGTAGTTTTGGTAAATTGTATTCATTGCATCTGGCAGATTTAGTGTTCAATGAACAGTAAAAAGATTTTTTTTTGTACAACTTTAACCTATGCTAGATAAACATGGTTTAAAAAAAAAACAACCTTAGGAAGCCTCTGGCTATGTACCTTTTAGATGGGAATGGGGCTAGGGGTATGTTGTCCCCTATGCCATTACAGTAGCGTTCCAGGAAGTTGCGTAGATAGGTAAAGGTGCTCTCTTCTAAGTCCACACAAAAGGGACTATGCCGTGCGACCACTTGCCTAACAGAAAAAAATTAATCACACAATAAAATACTTGCAAGCACCAGAGAAAGCACAAATGTATCAAATCTTGAACGACAGAATTGTGCATTGGCCAAGAGACGAAGTCAGAAGAACATGCACTGTTCAGCAGGACTCATTGTCGAACACACAACCTTTAATGTACTTTATGATGCAGCATGGAGATAGCACTCTAATATGTTAGATCAGGAATGATCACAGATTTATTTATTTCGTAGTGACCGGAAAAGAAGACTTGAATGCATCCACAATGCATAATGTATGCTTCAATGATAAGGTCAAACTGCAAGAGGAAAGTACAGCACTACACTAACAGATATTTTTATGTCATATTTTATCCCATAGCCACTGAGGAGGCTATTTATTTTTGTCAAGCTAATGGCTCCATAGTAATTCATTAGCTTTTTTTTTTTTTTTACTTTAATTGACTTTACCCGTCTGTGGGGGCTGCAGTCCAAGCCAGGCTGTGGGAGGTTCCAGCAGTGATTTGTTGGATTGACACCCCCTCCAAACCAATCACCTTCTTGGGTTCGGTGACAGGGGAAGAAGTGTGGCCCTGCCCACACTGGCCCATGGAGTTGTTCCCCCAGGCATATACTTCATTCTCTGATTAGAGAAAGGTGGTACGAGGAGGAAAGAACACATTCAAGGACACCATTTCTAAATGCCACCCTGAAAAGGATAATTCTATCGCTGCAAAAATACGTATATCTTAAAGCTTTGTCATTCACATTTTCACAATATTTGGTCAAGTTAGTATGCAGGATAATACGTATTTATTAATGATTATATGACCACAAGGTCCTTCAGATAAGATCAAACATTCTGTAGTAGGTTGCTAATAGTTTCTTACCATGGGACAGAGCCAGACAGTGGCTGTCTCCACAGGAGATGTCAATGATCTTTGTGACACTGAGCTCCTCTATGTACCTGGGTCTCAAAGAGGTGGTCTCAGAGGAACCACAGCCTAGGCACGACCCACAGCCCCATGCAAACACCTAAGGAGAGAACCAAAACTTGGCTTTACAACACCAGTAGATACACAGTCTATTCACCCAAGCATAACATAATCTATGGGTTTCCTCAGGAACATTTTGAATTACATTATATATCCCATGACCATGTTCAACCTAACAACAGAGTGCATAGATTGAGACTTCAAGCTAAGCCAAGTTACTCTTTGACCATAAGGTATAAAAATGGCAGATATATAAATAGTGTAATGAAACAACTACTGTTGAATGATGAACAATTCCTTAACAAGCAAAGATAACAGGCAAGTGAAATGCAAGGTTCCTGAAGCCTATGTTTATAATTTTGTCTTGATAGTCTATGTTAATGTGTCATAGTTGCCTGGCCCAAAGTAAAGGCCTGAGAGATGTTTTTACTTTGTGCAGGCTAATTATAAAATTAGTAAAAACATTTGTAAAAGACAGAATTACAAAGTAAAATGCACTCAATGTCTTTTGCACCCAATACTACATATGCCATTTTTAACAACCATGGTTTCCATTTTGTTTGGTTAAAGCCTCTATAGCCCAACAGAAGTACAGATTATTGCCTAAAAGGAAGTCCCTAAAAAGCACAAATTAGAGCATCCATGCATAAACTTTACGAATCCACGTTGTTACATGTTGCAGACGATATAAAAGTTTTATAAATCTGCGCTGCTTCATAGGTCAGTACACTTGGTTCTGCTTGAGATTGAAAATGGTTATCAGCCCTAGAAATCGAGCCCTAACAAACATCTCACCTGTCCTGCAGAGGTGAGGGCCAGAGACGACTGGCTGCCAGCACACACTTTCCTGATGATGAATCCTTGCAGGGCATCGATCACCTTTGGCCGGTACACACGGTTGGTGTCTCCATGGCCTAGTTTCCCTGCCAGGCCACATCATACATCAAAGCACCAACATAAGTCAAATCATCATCCTTGGTCTACTTAGAAATCCAAATTCCAATTAAATGGTGCCATTTTTTTTCACCATTTAATTTCTGTTAATCTTGTAATACTTTTTACACAGCAGAAGTAAAAAGCCTGGATCGAAATGCCATTTCCATCGATTCACACATGTCAGGGAGCTTCTGCATAGGCGCTCGAGTGTAATACAAGTGCTACCCTTAACACTAGAAGCGCGGACTAGCGGTCATTTGACATACCGTTGTCCCCTCCCCCGAAGGACCACACGATGCGTCCGTCCTGGGCCACAGCGATGGTGTGGGAGCTGCCACAGGCCACCTGGCCCACACCGCTGATGTCCTTCACCCGTGTAGGCACATTTCGACCGTGGCTGTCACACTGGCCTGGCCAGAGAGACACAGGATACCAACCGTTGTCGTTAAACACGGTAGATGGGGCGGGGGGGGCTTTGAGTTTGACATGGTTAAAACAAATGAGCACAAGAAACTGAAGCATGTACCAAGCCTGCCAAAGTCTCCTTCTCCCCAGGTGTAGAGCTCTCCATCATTAGTAACAGCAGCGCTGTGTCTGTAACCAGCGGACACGCAAACAACAACCTGACAGAGATGGAGTAATACAGGACAAGGTCAGACAAATGGCGGCTTAAGGATGTACAGGAACAGCAAGAACGAATAATAACACAATTATGTCAAGGCATTTCATGCTTTTCTATTAGAAAAGGTTAAATGTGAATCAATCACAAATGTCAGCCCCATTTTATAGCTTCTATCCACCAGTCCTCCCAACAATAATGTGTGCCCATGCTTTCCCCTGCATTCTTACTTTGCCTTGCAGAGGTCCTTTTATGATTTTGGGGTATTTCTGAGTAGCACTGTTGCCATGGCCCAGCTTCCCACATTCTCCATCCCCCCAGCTAAACACCTGCAAGAAACAAGATGTTTTCATTAGAACCCCTGTAGCTAACACTTCTAAATGGTGTATGTTCAATAAATTATAAAATACTTTAATAACTATTTAACACTAATGAGTTTCAGATTGAAATGGCTGATTTTCTTTCTAAATTATTTGTTTGATGGTCTCTAAAATGACCAGTCAAAAGCTAGTCATATGAATCTCAGCATGTAGAAAAGGTGAAGAAGACTATTGATTGCTTAGTAACTGAGGTCAAGTTTGTACCCTGGAGCATTTTGAGCAGTGGGCATTTATTTTAACCTGTGAAAGGTCAGAGGGAGTATGCTAGGTACTGGTTCCATAAAACTACCTCTAAGTGAAATGTATTTATGGATGTTTGGCATAAACACTGCCATATCACTCAGCACTTTTTAATGAAAATATTGCGACATTCACTCATGTTTAAGATGGAATGTCTGTAGCATTATTCTAACTGTTCCATAAAGATTCAGATATACATGCTTAACCTTGCCAACTCCAATGCTCTAGATACATGTAGTCACTGGGAATTCTTTAAGTCAATGGGAGACATGCAAGCTGAGAGGTGTTTGCAATGTCTCAGGACAAAAGCAAAAAATAAATAAATTCAACACCATAAACCTCATAAGGCATTTGCATCATTACAAGGGATATGCCTGTATTATGGGAATATTAAGTATCAAGACAGAGGATCAAGCCAACTGTTACCCAATCCAAGCAAGCAATTTGGGAAAAGATACTAAACCTACATGTAGGGGAAGGCAATGGAATTCATAGGCCTCGACTCATAGGCCACATTCTTTTGTAGAGGGAATCAGACAATTTATGACCCACGTCACCTCATTTAAACAACAGCCCTCATCTAAAGTTATAGTCTACGAGTATATTTTAAGGCACACTCCAAAAAACCTTTAATCACCTCATTGGGCTACTTCAGAATGGAAATAATCAACAGTATACTATTAAACGGTTGTCCTTACCTCCCCCTCTCCAGTGACGGCTAGGGTGTGTCCATCGGAGCCCTTGGAGGAGGACACCTTTCTCATTTTCCTGTGTGGGTCCAGCACAAGTTTCTTTGGCATGGACTGGTTGCTGGAGTCTCCCAGGCCAAGACGGCCAAAACTGCCTCTTCCACATGCTTTCAAGGAGCCATCTGGACACACCGAGAATGTGCAGTACTGGCCTGCTTCAAACTAACGGGAGGGAGAATTGCACATCAGTTCAAGATGGCGAGTTATGAAGGAGATAATGCTACCCTCATAAAGTTTAAAATGTACGTTAAAAGTTCAATATAGAACCAGATAAAGTTAGACGTAGAAACCTAGACTGACAAAGCTATCCTGTTGTCACTGTACTCATGTTTGCATCTGAGATGATACATCAAAGATTAATTATTTCTGTGGTAACTGAACTCAGCTTTGCAAATTATGCAGATTCTTTTCATTTTGTCCAAAGAGCTTTCGACTTTCAACTTCAACTTTTTGAATTCAAACTTTCCACCTACAGTTGGTCCTAAGTCGGCCCTTCTTCTCCATCTTTGTTCGCTCTGCATATTTTGTGTGTGCTGCCGTTACGTCAATATAATTAATAGCGTTATTTCTTTATTAACACTTTATTAAGACTTTATTAACATGTTAAACATTTCACATTAAAGCCACTACAGACAGAATTTTTTATTTAACATATTATAAAATACATTTTGGTTGCATATTATAATGGCTATGGAATAATGAGTGACGCCGGGATCCTCCTAGTGGCACTGGCAGGTAATGGTGTTGCGCTTATGAGACATGCGTGTTAACTAGTAGGCTACCAAGGCACTCTGCATGTGTGTATTTAATAATCGTTTGATGACACGATCTATGTCAGTGTCAGTTGTCACTCTGCTGCTGCTTAGATGTCAGAAAAAAGCAAAAAACAGATAAAAAAGCGAAAGACAAAGGTTTTTAAGAAGTGAAAACAACATGCAGCCGACTTCTTTCCCAAACTTTATTTATTCTTTAGTAAATGGCCTACCTGTTACTAACCTTGTGTTCGCTAAATTACGTTTAAACCTGTTTACACGATTATGTTCATATAACGCAATTTCAGTCTTACAATAATAACATGGAGGATTTGGTTTTCCATTACTGTAGCTGATTTTTATAAATGTCGGCTGCTGACCTGTTGTGAAAACAAACTAGGAAACTTGGCCCCGCCCTAGTTGACAGCCAGTCTTTCATCTGCCGACAGAGTGCCAGTAGCTGCCATTGAGGTGCCAGAAGATGCCAGTGAGGTGCCACTACCTGTCAGTGCCACTAGGAGGATCCCGGCCTTGCTGGGAATAATAACACCATCGGTGTTAAGATTGGTTCCCTAGAAACTACTGTGAACATGTTCAGCAGTTTAGTTAGTGGGCTTTGAAAAAACAAGCAGCTCAGTTGTGTTTGTGACAGCAATGTAAACAAATAATACCACTAGGAAACTCAAGGGGTCGCCAAAATCTCACAATCTTTCAACTGTGATCAGTCAACTGTTTGCCATCTCGCTCATAGAACTATTTGCAACTAATCTTGATTATTAGCTAAGCGTGTCCAACTTTGTTGGTGCTGTTACAAAATGTGATACAACTATTTCTTGTTGCCAAGAGATAACTTCCATACATCCTATCATTTAATTAAGAATCCAGTTGGTTTGCTAAAACTTTGGCCTCCCTCCAGTTTGAATGATTAAAAAAAACTTCCATGTGACATTCAGAAACTATGAAAAAAGAAAAACATTGGGAATATGAAAATGTGGTAATGCTAGAGCATTTCTTTTTGCCCATTATTAAAGGGATTCATAAAATATGAATCATGATGAGTGATTAAAACACTGAATATGCATAATCTTTGAG
>OMKK01056558.1:0-12270 GCA_900302305.1 Polymixia japonica | reverse complement strand
TCCAGTATCCATACCAAGAGTCTATACAAGCAATTTTACACTGTCTTGTTGGCTTTGATCTGAAAACTTTCACAAGAAAAAAATCTATCAAGAGTTAGAAAATCTATAGAAGGAATTTAATTTCCCCTATTCAATTGAAAAACATTTTTGAAACTTTGAAGTCAGACAATCCCGGCCTCTTGTCTATTGATTTCCCTGTGGATACCAACACAGTTAATTCAATACAGTGTTTTTTTTCTGGTGATAAAAAGAAAGAGAGAGATAGAGTGAGAGCAAGAGAGAGAGAGAAAGAGCGAGAAGGAGAGCGAGAGTAACCTGGTACCTGAACAATTTAAATTCGTTTTTTTAATTTTAAACTAGCAACCAAATTATTGAGTGATAATTGTAGTTTGATATCAACAAGACTCACTGACACATAACATTGTCTATATAGGTGATAGACCTAAATCAATTGGTTATGTTTTGAACAACCGTGAACCAGGCATGTCTGATTCCACTGGACAGAGACCTTGAACACTGCAACCTTGAAAATGAGAACACTAGGAAGTTGAGTAAAAATGACTAAACAAGTTTTAGTTCTCCAAAAAAAAAACACAAAGGAAAAAGCACAAAGGCTGAATTGCATTAATAGGTTTAGGAGAAACAAGGCATATTTATGCCTGATGTTCACGTTGAACACAGGAAGACAACAGCGTTTGCATGTTTTTACATGATCAAGTGACATGGAACATGAAGACAATAACATAGGGATACTTTGCTTGTAACCTTAGCAACTGTTCGCAAACACAGCTGATAACATATTTAATTTCCAGCATATATAGAAGCACCATATATATCATGGTGTTTGTATGACTGACAACATCACCATAGTAAATGGCTATTGCAGCAGTTAATGCAAACCAATTGCCAAAGAACTTGAAAGTACATTTTTGGGTTGTGTGATGTCACATGATGTCATTTATACATGAATAATTCTTCTGTATACAGCAACAATGGCAGCTTTGGCGTTTTCATTTCCTTTCCAGACAGTTCGTTTTTTTTTGCTTAATGGAAGTTGGAAAAGGAATAAACAAACATCCATACAGGGAATGGATAATTTGATTAAGCATCAAAGTTTGAACTGTCGCCATTTGTTGTGGACAGGAGAAGGAGAGGCCACATAGGGTAGAGCCAATCCGATCTCTAAACAGAGCTGTGACAAATAGCTCTGACAATCCTGTCAGCAGTGCAAACGTGGGGCCACAGCGTCTGAGACTGAATGGAGCCCCGCCAGGCCCTGTGTGACAAATCGCCTCAGACTGACAATCTGTCCGCCTGCCCACAAAGTTTCAGCTGTCAAAGAATCCGGAGCCACTGCTAAGAGCTTATGGAATTAATACACGTTATTTCTGTTCTTATTCTTTTGTTTCATTTTTTTCTTTGTTTTTTGCAGGTTTTTTTTTTTTGCCTAATATGAGAAGGTAACTTAATACATTCTCATTTACAGCAGTAGGGAAGTAGTTAAACCAATACGGTAAGTTAATACACATAAGGATTAATACCCTGGATCTGTCTTGTCTAACTGCAGCCTTTACTGTCGTGCTCCAGTGTAGCAGTTGATTGTTAAGTGCCTTGCTCAATGGCATGTCATTAGTAAGAGAACAGTGAGATTGCTTTTCATTCACTCACCTACTGAGATTTCAACAGATGTTTGATGCATTTAAACCTAAAACCTCATATTCTACTGTAAAGGCTACCTTCTCTATACTTCAGGCTTCAGCCAATTTAACAAATGGTCCATGACTCTGACTGATTTCTTAAGTTTAACTCAAGAATGATGCATGAACCCTTTTTGTAAACAATCACATTTTTGAAGAATTATTTAAAGGTTAGCAGTGTAAATTCTCAGTAAGAAGCAGTTACTCTTTTATTGCTGCAATTTAACTGAAAATGCCAAATGCATTAACTTCTAATAAGAACAGAGAAAAGCCTGGAAATTGTTGACACAGCTTTACACTAAATTTGCACTTTATTCTTAAACCTGTTTCGTTTAATTGCATCAAAAAGCATTATTAGACTTTATCGCAAAAATGCATGGAATACTTACATAATACAGAGTGATGCTAACACTACATATACTGTATGTGATCAAGATAGTCATCATTTATTCAATCCTTAAATTATCCATAAGAATCTGAATAATTATTATATATATTATTTTTAATTACTATATTTATTTTCGGCAAACCAGGCTCCTTTCATGCCAAATAAGAAATTTGGTTCATAACATATGAATTCTTCTGATATTATGTTGGTATATCGCAGCTTTTCCCCCTCACCAGCCTACAGTATATTATCATGTAACACAAGAACTCTCACAAACAATGTTTTATAGAGTAAGAGTTACAAAAGGAACTGGAATACAATGCTGGTTCTGTCTTTTCTTAATCCTGTCTAAAAGATGATGCTTAGTCATTCATTTAAGGCCTCTATGTACGCAAATGCTTGTTTGACTCTTGCTCTGACCCAGGAGATGGAGGACTTATCGAGTTAGTTTAAAAAACTCTTAACAAACCATCTTAAATTGCTGTGAGATAGGCGACTCGCCTGAAGGTCACATTTGCATATGATTTCTCCATTGACTTCTAACCTTGACAAAGATGGCTCTGAGAAGAGGATATTCGCACTGACAGTGGCAACATACTTGAGTACTGGCAAGAAAGCCTTTGGCTGTGTAATGAATCCTAGTAAAGCATTTGTCACACATGCTGTAGCTCATCATTTTGCTTGACAACAAGCTTTCCCTATTGCATTGTTGCAATCTCCTAAAGGCACGCATGCAAACAATGACAAAAAATGCCATTGGTGCAGAAATGTCATGCAACTTGACTATTTACTGTGACCCGTTCATTCTGAGAAATGCAGTCAGAGTTGCTTAGATGGAGTTTAAAATGGAGCAGAGTTAGATATTTCTTGCACAGTGAGATATATTTTGGGCTACCTGGAACCATACGTTACCCCCAAAAGCAACATGTGACCAACTTCATTAATGTAATCATAGACCTCACCCACAGTAGTTATCAGTGGGTCATGCCCCATTATGAATACAGTTTCTCTATTCACACAGTGATTCCCAGCGGTATTTAAGAGTAAGTGATTTATTTGATTGGGTTTCCCCTCTGGCAGTACTGCCTGCTTCTTGGTGAGAGTTTTTCATTGAGCTGAGCAGATGGGAGTTGCTTCTGTGCTCCTGATGAAATTTCATGCAAGTATAATCTCACCTTTCTCTGCCTGCAGCAGCTTGACAAACACGTCCTCCGCCATGTTTTTTTGTTTTTTTTTTCCTGGTGATGAAACTACAGTACATACCATCCAATAGCTTTAATTCTGAGGGATTTGCAAAAGGTCGTGGTAAACATGTTTTGTTGAATCCCAAACTGTCACCTATTTCATTTGTCCTGCTATAAGCCTTATTGCCAGTTTGTTTAACTCTGTAAAACATCCCTTATTGAAAACGTAGAGTGTTGTCGTCTTTAACGCGGCACCCTCAGTGTTCACCTGCAAAGAGTGAGACACCTGCATCTACGGTATGCATATCCCATTAATCCTGCTATAGTCCTACCCTCTTTTTTACCTTTAAATATGCATTAAAAAGAATGGAGTCATTGAGTATATTTGGCATATAAAAGATACAGGCTCATCATTAAAAATCCATGTAAGCCCTTTAAAGCTTAAGAGAGGTGATTTCATGCTTGGCTGCACCATTTCGTAGGCGCTATATTCCAATACCACCACCACCACCCCCCCAACACACACACACGCACACAGTGCAAACACACGCATGTGAACGCAAACGCGCACACACACACACACACACACACACACACACACACACACCATCAGACGGCGACGTCCTTGGTGCTACACCCCCCCCGCGTGAGGCTCGGCGGGATGGATGTGGTGTCTGAACTAATGGAGCAGGGAGAACACAGGCTGTCTGTGAATAGAAGGAGGTGGAGGAGAGATCAGGGTGCTCTTGAAGCCTCTCTTTGCATTCGCTCAACAGCAGGTTTTGCCTATTCACCGCGGTCGTGGAAGGCAGATTCACCCCAGAGTAATATTTATTGGAGATCACAACAGTGGAGAGCTTGGGCGGCAGCGCAGCAGATATTCCCCTTCAGACGTCTTGGGCTATGACTTAAAGGTCCCTTGCTTTTTGTTTACGCATGGCTTCACGATCATACATCAACTCATTTCTGGAAATATGCTATGAAACTAGAAATGCGCACTAATGACACAAATGTGCCAAAAAAAAAAAAAACCTTAAAGAACATCTGCGGTTCCATAACCATAAAAACATTTTGCCTCTGATTAATGTGGTATTCTTAGGCTCATGGCTCTCCTTAGCAGACCACCAGACGAGATGTTCAATCAACTATGCATGACTTGACCTTAATGGATTTTTCACTGGGAGGCTTGGGCTGGTTATTAGGGAACCAGCTCATGTGGAACAACCTTGTCCCCTTGGGAGGGGAATTACACTAGTTCTGAGGAAACCCACATTATAGCATGAGGAGAACAGAGGAAAGTGCCCCATCCTCTTGGCGCTCCTAACATCTTTCAGCCTTAAATGTGCCAACTGCGTGATTTCAAAAGAAAATTTTCCATCTGCCAGTTGATAGCATGGACGATAACATATTTCCTTTTCTTTTTTTACTACTCTGTACCTTATGGTTAGCTGTTAATTACTACACACCTTTTGATCACTATGGTGTTGATTTATCTTCAATAACAGTTTTAAGTGATCTATTGTCACTCATTGACCTGTTTACTATTTTATTCTCCTTTTGATTCTCCTAATATAAAATTATGTACTTAAACATGATTGACCTAATTTTCCAACACAGGGGTAAGCAATGAAAAGTATTGAATACGCCTAATGCGTGTTCTTTTAACAAAATGACCGGTGGCACTGTGAATTAAAATGCTGACCGTCATTGCAGACCCAGCCAGGGCCTTGATCACCACACTCTGTTTACCCCTGTTCTATTTACACACATTGGTAAATAAACAAACAAAATGGCCCTGTGTTGAATTAATTTTCTCCTCCAGCTGTGTACTCTAATTGGGATAATAAGCTGAAAGGTTATCAACACTCCATGAGGCAGCAACATTATTCAAGCACCTACCTCAATCCCTATCTTCCCCCATCCTTAAACAGCATTCGTACGTGTGTGTGCGGACGGCTGTGTGCACGGTATGCCAAAAAGTGGGAAATGACACAATACATACAAGTTTCGCTCCCAGAAAGCGATTTACTTTTGTAAAGCGTCTAAACTCAAGTATCATCATTTGTGTTTTGACATCTCTCTTGAACCACCCCCAGTAGTTCACCAGCGGTATTGTGTTCTCCGTGCCCTGTGAATTACTATCAACAGACACATCCGTCAGATGAAGAGATAGTAATATGATAATGGAGACCACACAAAATGAGGTACATCTTTTATGAAATGACTCAGACTAAACTCAATTGCATTACATGTTACAGAATAGAGAGTTGCAGGCATCCCCTGCCGCTGTAATTATGCATAGCAATAGTACCAATGCATTTAAAGCAGCCACATTATTACAACTGACACTGAACTCATCTCTTCATCACTTATTCAATGCAAGGCAATTTTCCAAGGGTTCCCCAGATGGTTGTCAATTTCATGCAAAATGGAAAAGAGATCCAGTACAGCCAAGCTCAAATTGATACCTCTAAGTCATAGGTGGAATAGTTATTCGAAAACCGAGAAAAAAAGTAGAGGGTCTTGGTTTCATATCAGTCTGACAAAACTGACAAAGAAAAATACATGCTTTCCAAAGATATTTTTCAAGAAGGATGACAAAATATCCTGGCTGGCTTTTATAGAACAATTTATTCCACTTTAACATCACCCATACTTTTAAGGGTCACTTTGGTTGCCTTAAAAGTGTCCATTAGAACAGCTTCCAGAGGCAGGGGCGTCGCATGAGGAGAAGAGCTTTTCTGATGTGATTTTTTCTGGCTAAAGGCAGTGTTTATACCCTAAAACAAACATATCATGCTGAGTCAAATTAGTATGTGTCAAAATAACAGATACTTGTTTGAGATGCATTAACACTGCATGCATCAAGTGCATTCATTCTGCTTTACTTTCAACAAACTATTATTAAATAGGGTTTGTACACAGTGGAATAGTCTGTTTGAAGCCTAATGATGAATCTGGCCACGCATCGCTGTAAATACCTCGTGATTGAGATGTGTCTGTTATTCTTGCTTTTCGTTGGATTTGACGGAACATTTGTTTTTGTATAAGAATGCGTGACATTTCTTTTCTGAAAAGCGCTTAAAATAAATAAATGCGATACGAGGGGGCTCCTGCTTCACAGAACGGATCTGTTCGACGCCATCTACCTTCCAGTATACTGTATATTGTCACGGCGAGTGGTACAGGTCAGACTACCTACAGTATCGTATCCCTCCCTCCTTCCCCATTCAATGACCCCCCGTTCTAATAATACTACAGCGAGATGGTCCTGTGGAGTGCGACCTGTGAGAGGGTAATGAATATGGGATCAGTTGCTATTTTCCCTTTCGGTTTCACTGGTACTGCGTGATGAAACAGCGGGCTAGGAGGCTCTGCGGAGAGCCAGAAAGGTTTGTATTGATGCAATGACCATAAAAGATGCGATACCCTTTGCTTTGATTTATTAGCTACTGTTCAACGTAACTGTACCCACATTTGAAAGGTACATATTGGTCACAGTCCACTATCGATTTTTCTCCAGTTAAATGGATGGCTTTGTTTAGCTGAGAAAAAGTGAGCAATTTCACCAGCACTAGCAAGCTGTTTAATAGTCCCAAATCTATATTTCATTAAAATGATGACACATAGCACCCCTAGCCCTCTCCTAACTCCTGTTCTATTGATCTGGAGCAGTTTGGGCCTTGTACTGAATAATAAATTGTCCCGGCGTTGGTAGCACTCTTTTAAAACAGTCGCCTTCCATTATACATGTAATGAACCACAGGAATTACACCATGACATAAGGGAATTTAAGGTCACCCTGCCACGAATCTTCCATCGCTCAACATATATTATGGAGCAATTTTGTCCTCTTGATTGCCATGTACATCAGACGGCCAGTAGAGTAAATACTATCTAGGAACGCTCTCATATAATATATGTTCTCATATACCTGAGGAGTTGTTGGAGAAACAGGAGGATCAATCTCACTTAGCTGCTCATATTTTCCTCCATTTTCTGTAGACATCAAAGACGGTGCTACAACCAGTTGTACCCTCTCGCTTTCTCTGTTATCTTTCTCTCTGTACCTCTCTCTCTCTCTCTCTCTCTCTCTCTCTCTCTCTCTCTCTCTCTCTCCCTCTCTCTCTCACACACACACACACACACACACACACACCTGTTCTCTCACTCACGCGTACCAAGAACTGAGATAAGCGGCTGAGGGTACAATCCTTGTTTTACAGGAATGCAATACCTCATCATTCTTAAAAGACTCAACATGTTCAACACACGGATGACCTTTACTGTCTGTAAACACTGCGCTCCGTGTAGCTCGTAGGAAGAGACAGCGCTGGACTTCAGCTGATTCTGTTTTACTCTTTTTATTTTCACTCAATTAAACCCCAGTAACGGGCTCTGAAGAACCAAAAAACAGAACGCCCGTGTAATGGGAACCTGTTGTGTCTATGATAAATACTGGCCAATCTGTCTGCCTCTGGAGGGTAAACACGTTTGACATTTGCCGTTGACCTTATCCCATCTATTACGTTGCTTGTTTCCTGACAGGGAAGGATAAGGGGGCTTATTCTCATTGCATCATATAGAATGATGCTAGTTAGCAAGGCGTCCTTGTTAGGGCAAGACACTTTCACATGTACATGTTTCACTGCCGCTGTCGCACTCAAGGTGCACCCACGATGAATAGGGGCTTCTCCGGCTTCACATTCACTGAAACAAGCCAGCCATCAGAAAGCTGACTTCATTCATTTATTTTGCTGTACAATCGCCCCAGAATTACATTCTGAAATTTCAATGACAATCGATTTTACCAGAAATCTATCAAATCTAATCAAATTTTTTGACGTGCAATAAAATCTCCTAAAATGTGTTACTGGTTATGTTTTGTATTGTAGTGCAATAATGGTTATGGTTAACCTTGCTACTTGCACTGGGTTTGCCATGCTTGTGATGCTGTCTGAATCATACACCTCTCTCTTTTAGGGTTCACTCTCTGCGGACGCAAGTCTGGACCATCCGGGAGCGCTTCACAGGGCCTGTGCATTTAACTGAACCCTGGCTTTGATTACAGAAACGACCAGGTGTGAATTAACCAGGTGCGACATGATAGCTTCCTGTGAATAAATGCATTTTGATTATGAGCAAACATTGCACTCCTATGGCCCTCATTATGCAAATTACGAATTGTATTTTAGGCGTTGGGATGAGGCCGAGGGTGATTTGTTTGCAAGAGGATTTTGTGCAGCCTGGCAGTCATATGCTGTTGATTAACGGACTAATGGACAGGCAGCAGAGTGGGGTGAAGTAATTTCATACCAATCACTATTCATTACTTAATGAGAGATGATGACTCGGGGCACTCTCCAACTCAAACAGCAGCAAAAGGCAAAGTTGATGAATCGTAATAATAAAAAATCATATCATTATTTACCTCTTTAGATTCACCAGAGCCCAGGAACATAATTAAGAGGCATATGAGACAAAGACGGGACCTTTTTTTTTTTCAGAAAGAGAATGATTTATCAAGATCTAATAGGATTTTTGTTTACAGTTTAGACTAATTATGAACGCCGTAGTCTTTACCTGTTGAACCAAGACAAAATCAAATTAAATAAACTACTGTAAATGTACTGCGTTTTTATTATGCAAATCAATAATGCACTGCTTCCCACTGGCTTTGAAATGTCTCTTAATGATTTAATTAAATTGCAAAGACGTTCATTCTTGATAATATATTGTTTCTGGATTTTGAGAACTGGATAATAATCTCACTATAGGTTTAAGACAATTATGTATAGAATAATATAGAGATGGACAATATTGTATAGCACATGACTGCATTGTCAAATGGAGTACAAGACATCTGTAGGTACACCATGGTCTATATATACTGTATATATATATATATATATATATATCAATCATATATATATGATCTTTGTTGATTTGTGTATAGATGAAATAGACAATTAAGCTTGGACACAGTCATAGTACAGTACAGTGCATACAATAAAATACTGAATAGGACTCACCCCTTGTTAGACAATGAATCAAATAATTAGATTAGATAGATAGATTAGATAATTATTAGTCGTAGTTAATTGACACTTTTTTTAGGGAATTACTTATCTTCAAAGATCTTTTAGTATTTTCTCATTTCGTCTGAAATTTCCTGTGGACAACTCTGGCATCATAATATACACTTAGGCAATGAAGGTATTCAGTGGTCTTTTGAGTCTTTCATGAAGGCTACAGTACATAAAACACTCAAGTGTATCAAACAAATTAAATCATTCACTGCGCTGGCCTTTAAGACACACAGTGGTACATGTTCTTACAAAGCTTCATTTTCTCTGCTGGACTCCTATCAATGAGGTCATAGGGCCCCTTGTAATGCTAGGCCCCTTATGGACTGTCGAACCTCCTGAACTTTGCCTTCCATTAACGCTTCATACAGGGGAAAAAACACTTCTATACATATTGTGACTCTTTGTACATTTTAATGGACTTAAAGTCGTTTTAGCTCCAGTCCTGCGGTGATACTTTGTGTTTTCCAATGAAAGTGTTGCTCAAGCCAATCAATCAAGCCCTTTTTTTTAATGTCCTGTTTTATACTTGGTCTATTGCAGCTGTAATAAACAGAGCTCTACTTCATTTTCATGAATATATTAGTAACTCATAAACCAAAAGGACATAGCGAAAACAAGTAACGGTACTCCTGGAGAGCAGATTTCTAATTTAATCTTTCGATTCTAGTGCCAAAGCTAAACTGAACTTAAGGTGTGAAAGGCTATGCAGTATGTAAGGCTGTCTGGTGGAGGAGCTGGTGTTATCCACACTGACGACACACTTCATCCATGAGGCACTGAGGCAGCCAGATGAATCGCATATGGTCAAATAATATAATCCATATGGCTGAAGTTATTCCTCATGTAAACATTCAATTAAATATGCTCTCTCATTCCCCTCGCAGTGTTGATCTATCATTACTGAACAGGTGCTGTTTGAGTAGTGCTTGGAGAAAATGTTGGAGCGCGGCGAATATTTTCTTTTCTACCTGTATAGACAGTGTATGTGTGCGTTCTTGTGTATGCCTGCGCTTGTGTCTGCATCTGTGCGTGTATGTGAAACAGGCAGAGAGACGGAAGAAGAGAGAGAGAGAAAGAGAGAGAGAGAGAGAGAGAGAGAGCTCACCATAAGTCATATTTCTGTGCCTCTGCCAGATCACCTCACCGATGCACAATATTCTACTGTGGGAGGTAGACCATACACCCACAGTGGATTGATTTTGTTCATCACAGTAGATCACATTGCAGGCTCAGTAAATCTAAATTATGCTGACATAGTATTAGCCCCAGAAGACTCCCTCCATGTGGCTAGCAGCTCTATCGAACAATCTTTTATGTCTAATACCGAAAGCAATGATGACCATCACGTTTCCACAATTGTCTCTTACAACTGTGTGGTACAGAACCGTGCGCTTAGACCTCATAGGATTTTGCTCATGTTTGAAAAACAGCAAGAAAATCAACCCACGCAGGTACTGTAGCACATCATCATAGGTTTTACCTTTGGAAAGTGAGTGTTTTTTTATATAAATATTCTTCTATGCATTGGCCTTACAGTAACAGGTACTATATTTGCTCAGCAGGCCTGACTGTAGATCACATCTGCAGCACAGGTTTCTGACAACCTCCCATTGCTGGATCATGAAACATGCATGTAAGTTGATCCAGTGTCTGTTGCAAATCTTGCATGATGTTGAGTCTCTCGGACTTGGCCTCCTCTTATATTTCATGTCTTTGTTCTACACAGTCAACATTTATATATAAATCCTACAGTAGAAGGCCAGACATCAAAGCCGCTGGTGTGGGTTATACCCAAATGAGACGGGACCTGTTTTCAATTAAAGCCGACTCCTGCCTGTTCTTCGTTGTTCACAAATTCTCTGTAAGTTTTTTATCACACTCCTCTCACCTCACTCCTCATTAATTCACTGCGCAGGGTTCTTTGACCGTCTCTCGTTCTCTTGGTCTTCTTTTCTCCGTACTCTCCGAATACCGCACATCGGGAGCTCCATAGGCTTGAAATTATAATGAGGACGGACGGTCACAAGCGGTCGTCGTCCACATCGGTGTCCTCGTTCCCGTATAGGACTAGTTAGTGTGGCCCACTGTGCCTCGTATTGTATGTACGGGAAATACAAGGCTCCCCTTCCTTCCCCAGCAGATAGTCTTGCTCTGCCAGGTGCCGGGCTGTAGGATGAAGGTGCGATGATTCCTGTGTTTCTCTGTTCCTGCAAAGAACAAGCCAAAGTTTTCCACTAATTTTCTTTTTTTTTTTACCCTTTTCATCTAGAATGTCCAGTATATTCTTTGAAAATCCCTCCACAGAGGCTACACATTTAAAAATCATCGGCATTTGGCCAAGATCTCCGTTTGAGTCCTTGTGCAAGAATTCTGCCAACCATACAAACTGTTCTGTAAACATCACGCCACTAAGACGACATTTTAAAGTAATCCCCGGTAAATGTTTTGTCCTGACTATCTTTATACAGTACCTATTCCATATCTTCTGCTGATTAAATGGCTCAGTAGGTTTAAAAATTACCCATAAGTCATATTACGTTTCATTAATAGACTTCTCCCTCAGAGTCTGCTGAGAAAATAACCATATCACTGTAAAATGAAATGGATGAATAGCCAACTTCTCAACTCAATTCAATTCAGAAATTTAATCAAACTGCCAATTAACTGTATTAGAACGGGAGGCTACATGTTTAGAATTGATGGATCCCAGTTGCTCATCTTCCTCCCCTTAATGAAACTGTAAGACAAGTCCTCTGAGAATGACCTTCATCTACTAATCTGCTAATTAACTTTGAATTAGACTTTGATGCTTAATTATTTACCTGCAAGTGTGAAGCAAAATATGCATAGGTTATGGGGGCAAACATCAATAAAGATGTGCACGTTTGCGCAGCCAATGTAAGGCAGGACCC
>OMKK01056553.1:0-12154 GCA_900302305.1 Polymixia japonica | reverse complement strand
GCACACACACACACACACACATACGCACACACGCGCACGCACAAACACAAACACACACACACACGCACACGCACACGCACACACACACAGAGAGGGAGAGAGGGAATAACGGGAACGGCTCGATTCGGAATAACTGGGAACAAGTCTCCGAGAGGAGGTAGGTAGATATTTTCTGTTGATATCTTGACGACTTCAGCAAATATTACTGATAGTTGATAGTCTAGGAAAAGGTGGTGTAGTGTGAAGTATTCGGGGCGTGCACTTATCATGCAGCCCAACAATTCAGACGTTTTGTTCTGCATATGTCTGATGTTCATATTGATTATTTCAGAGATTAGATAGATCGATTATTTGCCAAAGCCTGTGCGCAACTAACCGAACTAAAACGCACGGGATAGTGCGATTATTGTTATTGTGCCAACTTTCGAATTTTTTTAGCGGTTATTGTACGATTCGCTGCAGGCTTTTGCGCAGTTTACTACAAAAAAAGGTGATTCTCAACACTTGTTGCGCACTTTTGGAGAAAGGGTTCGACCGCGATTTGAACTAAAATTTAGGAAACGCCTTTATGCGTAGAGAAATATAGTCCCTGGCTGCAACTCCACAGTATGCGGTTGCTGTGATTCTCAAGGAAGATGAAGAAAAGGGTCAATTGTCCCAATTTCTAGCCCACAGCCCGAATATGGAATGGCTTTGCAACATATTGCAAGGCCGTTATAGAATGTTCCCTTATAATCTAAGCTTGACTAATGCTACCCTGTCTACTTTTATTCCTGATATGATTTTGTTGTTTCAACTGCCCTTGTGTTGTCTAGTCAGCACTGCTTTGAATGTGAAAATCTCCCAGCCAGCTCTTTTCAATCCACAGGAGTACCATTTTCCAGTATGTACTTAATTCTGGAGAAGTCTAACTCTCCACAATGATGTTTACATTAGTCTCTTATCAATATAATATGGGACATGAGCCGAAATGTCCACATAAGCCCTACACCGTGTGCAGTGAAGCTTGGGCAATTGATCGCTGTGGTTTTGGCCGACTGAGCATTCATAAGACAGCCTCCATTCCATTGTGCTTGGCCTTGTCAACATGTCCATCTCTTCTATCCTCTCTCTCGTAGGCTGTAATCACCAAACCGAATCCCACTTCTCAGCATGTGCAGGGATGCAGATGGGGTCTGAATAGCAGGCGGACCACCGGAAGGGATAGGGCGATGAAGACATTCTCCAGTGTAATTCTCTGCCTGGATGGATAGACTCCCCATAGACTTGCTGGTTGACTTCATCAGCTTTCTTTAGCACCCAGCTGGTCTCGTGATCAAACCAGAGTGTCATAAAGTGGAGAACACACACAGACTTCTTTCATTCCCTCTCTCCTGTGTCTCGGTGGAAGAAACATCCTTTAAAAATCCCATTTTAGTGGACGAAAACAAATTCATCTTTTGACGAGGGTACTAGCACGTTTTGCCTTTCAACCCCACTTCATACGCTCGACAGACACGATACAGTCATGGCAAACGTGTGCCCGTACGGCCGTTTCACCCACGCGGTGGTGAGGGGGATCCCGGAGACCTTTGGCAAGGCGGCTGGAGACAGCCGGGAGAATGGGGAGAACTCTGTGGACCTGGCCAAAGCGCAGCGGCAGTTCGGGGTCCTGACCGGAGCCCTCCGACAGAAGGTGGGTCTGCAGCTGATTGAGATCCCCCCTGACCCTGAGCTGCCGGAGAGCTGGAGGCTAGAGGACGTGGCCGTCATCCAGGGAGACACAGCACTCATCACCAGACCCTTCAAACAGCAGCGACGCAGCGAGGTGAGAAATGACTTATACCGTAATCGATCAAAATTGTCCAAATGAATCTATTAATGTAATTTAACAAGCGTTCGGTTACCAAGTTTACCAGGGCGTCTTCAATGTAATCTCTCAATTAATTCTTAAGATTGATCATCAGTGCCTCTAAGTCTTGGTTTCTACCTGTCTATCTGTCTGTGTCTGTGTTTGTGTCTGTCTGTCTGTCTGACTGTCTTCCCAGGCGGAGGCCATCAGGAGGGTGATGTCGGAGCTGAACCTGACGGTGGTGGAGATGGGGGCCGAGGAGGGGGGCTCCGGAGGGGCCACACTGGAGGGCAGCGACGTTCTCTTCACGGGGAGGGAATTCTTCGTAGGCATCTCCTCCCATACAAACCACAGAGGCGCGGAGGTTCTGGCAGACACCTTCAGGGTGAGCAACACGGAGAAGATGGCAGATGGTTTAGGACAAATGAATGTTAATGAATATAGCCTAAATGAATGACTGCATTAATGACTGACTGAATCAATACGTTAATCAATGAATGACACAAAAAGGTCGGATAAGTCCCAAGCTAGTTTGAAGGGGTCCTTTCGATTTGTCTGTCTGAAATAGAGGCTGTAGAGGAGTAGAATGAGGTGTCTGATAGACACTTCTAGCTCATGGTCAGCTTCATATACTGCATTCAGGGCAAGCTGATCCTATACTTCAGCGCGTAATGGTATTTTCTACCCACCAAGATCAAAGATAGGTTTCCTCAAATCTTTTTAACTGTAAAATAATAATTGATTGATTTGAAGCCAACGGAACAAAGACGATCTCGGCGCCGAGATTCTTTGGTGAAAACGTTAGAATGAGCAGGTGGCCGCTTGCCATATTACATTTGGGGAATTACAGTACACCTTGTAACCGTGCGCCATTTGCCCAACGATGGAGACCACACAGCTAGTCCCTGCCGGGTTGATACGACCATTAATATTGATCCCCTCAACCCTCTTAAGTGCACTTCTGTTTTACTATGCACACGCATACAATATACTTGTGTCGAGCGAGTGTATGTGCATTTGCATGTGCTTTTTTGAGTAATTGTGGGTGTTTGTTTGCGTGTGAGTATGTCAGGATGAAAGAGAAAGAGTTGCAAGACTGACCAGCATGTGTGTCCTATCTTTGCACTTTTAATCCTACAATTTATCCACCTAAACACAGTGGAATATAATCCTTCAGCAGTCGGTCCCCTGGTGTTTCTGCAGATTTAATATTCAGTAGTATTAATGAATAAGTAAGAGGGGAAGCAGTATATTGGTAGAGAAGGACCTTTATAGTCACAGACTTGTTTGTATTATAACTGTCCCTCTCTGTTCAGGACTTTGCGGTATCCACTGTTCCGGTATGTGGTGGAGCTCGACTGAAAAACATCTGCTCCATGGGAGGGCCAGACACTGTCATCATCAGTGACAGCGACGGGGCCAAGAAAACACTCAGGGTGTGTGTACGTCTGTGTCTTGTGTGTTGTGTGTGTTACCCATGGCACCAGGTCAGCGGGGTCAGGTTTTCTGCGCAAATGTTTCGACGATTGTAACACTATCGCAAAACCGCAACTGCTTTTTGGTTATTTTTATGATTGTTGTTTCTTCTGTACGCCTTGACTTTGAGTAGAAGGAACCGTTCCACGCAAAATCCCAGAACACGTGTTTATTGATGAATCATGTTGAATAGCTGCGACAGTATTAGCTAAGTCATTAAAGGCAAATCTGTCAGATAGAGATAATTTTCTTTCCTGAATATTAGAAATGATGCATCAGCCAGGCCCTAATATGTAGACATTAAGCATCATCAGCCAACATTAAGCCTATTATGTATAGTCCATTTATCCTCATCGCTTGCGGGATGATGAGGCTTTCAGATACGCTAGGAGAGCTCCCCCCACCGTCTGTGTATTACTGTCTATGTGCTCGTCCTTGATGACCTACACATCCCGACTGCTAGTCCTGCTAATGGGAATAGTGGTCCCTGTGTGTGTCTTGTTTGTGTCTAACGCTGGGAGTGGTGTGTAATAAATCTGTGTGTTTGTGTGTGTGTGTGTGTGTGTGCGTGTGTGTGCGTGTTCAGATGATGGAACAGCTGACTGATCACCACTACGAAGTGCTCACGGTCCCCGAGGAGTCAGCAGCAAACTGCATCTACATCAAGGGCCCCTCCAAACTAGACTATCTGCTCCACAGACCGGCTGAGGAGTGTCCTGACAGCATCTCGGTGAGGTTCTGACCTTGAGTCAGAGATCAGTGTTTACAAAAGCACCTGAGCTTTTTAAGGATGTACAAGATTAAAGCTACGATGTGCTAAAACAACCTGTTGGCTGAAAAGTATTATTGCTGTGTTGACAATTAACAGATTAACTGATATGTGCAGTTGCAATTTCTATGAACTAACAGCTCAATGAACTGTAGAACACATGGACGGTGTGGAAATGCACATTGTTGGCTCTGTACATTATTACATTTACAGAGTAGATCAGATTTATAGA
Organism: Polymixia japonica; assembly: GCA_900302305.1. Classification (NCBI taxonomy): domain Eukaryota; kingdom Metazoa; phylum Chordata; class Actinopteri; order Polymixiiformes; family Polymixiidae; genus Polymixia; species Polymixia japonica. Next base: position 7,846 of record OMKK01056553.1, on the reverse strand, counting down.
TAAAAGGTATCGGACAACAACACACAGGACAACACAAGGATAAAAGAAGCAGAAAATTATGGAAGAAGAAGAAGGGATACCCCTTGAAAATAAATGGGGCTTGTGTGCACAAAATCCTGCTAAATCACATCCTTGAATCATTGTAACATTGAGCAAAATGGAATTGAGTGTAAGATAAATCCATAACAATTTTATCCTGCTTTTTCAGTATGGCTGGTTGCATAGTGAGGTTTAGTGTAATGTATAGATCTGAGAAAATAGAATATCCTGGTTCTTAAATGTTATTCTACCAAAATAGTATGCTACTGCATTTGTAAAGTGAGGCTCTACACATGTATTTATACCAAGAAAACAGCAAGGTTCCTTCATTACCTTCAACCAAAAACAATTATAGTATACAACAACATTAGTAGTCATCCTGTAAGTAATGTGGATAAATGTGGATAAACTGCTATTAATTCCATTCCTTTCCCAGCAAATTATTTCAACCTTAAAGTGTGTCCAGTATGTGCCACTGATGTGAAACGTGTTTGAGATGATGGGTAATGAAGCGTCATGTTTCCTGCCTCCCTCCTCCAGGCCTTCCAGAAACTACAAGACTACACCCTGCTCCCCACGGCCTGCAGCGAGGCCTCCAAGCTCGGAGCGTCTCTCTCATCGCTTTGCCTCCTCATCAACAGAAAGTACACGTACTTCTGAACACCACTTAACATCTTCCAGCTGTCCATCTTACCTAACACACATCAGTGTCTCCCGTACATGTTCAGTGAGGTAGAAAGGGCCTCGGTAAACAGCTTTCAGAGTCATGTTAACCACTTTCCTTTGAAAGCATTTCAAACGAAGACATCTATTAATTGTAGGGGAAACACTGACGCACAGCATTTGTATAAGAAATTTTAAGAAAATGATCTGACTATAATGTGAACTAATCCTTGACAGCTTGGGCTCAATGAGGCTAAAAAAAAATGCTTCGGTGTGTCGATACTTTAGACAGCTGCACCCCCTGCTGAAGAGAACGCAGTACACCAGCATCCACACACAGCCAAACCAAGTAATCCATTTCACGACACCACTGAACGCCATTGTCGTTTTTCCACTGTTGTAACTTATAAATCGCGACCGCATCATCTCCAGCGTCTGTGGACCACCCTACACCTGACAGGGAAAAAGGAGCTAGGATGGAAACTATGACTGAGAATGACAGACTGGTAAACAATAGGGATGTAGTGAGTATGTTTTTGGTCAGTAGCCAAAATCCTGTCTGGAGATTCTAAGAAATTGAATTAATCAAGACAATGTACTGCTCTTATCAACAGTTAACAGATCATACCCATTTTGATAATGACCATTTCTCCAAGGCAAAACTGTTACTGACACCTTGCTCTCCTATACGGTACATGTAACTTCTAAGTGTGTAGAAATGCAGATTTTTTTCTTCCCTAATAGCATTAGTTTAGCTTTTGTATGTATAACTTTGTATCAAGTCTAGATGCTAATAAACTCAACTGACAACTACAATAGATTTTCTTTGCTCATTATCTGTATGGTTGTCAGATATAAAATATATATATATATTTTTTTTGCATTGTGCATCAAAATCTCCACACAAGCAGCAGAAAGTTCATCAGTGGATCAGCAGGTATTGCACCGTCATTAAAAAACAAAACTCATGAAACCAACAGAAATTTCTTCTGATTTATTGTATTTTTTAGAAAGAAACAAACATTTTTAACGGTTGGACTTGGCAACTCTCTCCAACTCGTCTTTCTTCTTGATGGCATAGGAGTTAGATGAACCCTAAATGGGAAAAAAAACAAAAAACAGCTTTAATAAACCTGCATGACAACCTCAACAAATGACCCACATGTACAGCACATCAATTACAAATGAGGACACTTCTTTGTGAGACTTTCTCAGCCCTCAAATGTTTTATCCCCAATTCGATCAATGAACAATAAGGTATACGCTATGCACTGGTAGGGTGAAATCACAGGACCTTGTGCTACAGGCCAAATAGATGAGTGCAATTAATGTTTTGTGTTGTGCTCTTGTACGATAAATAACTAATATATACCAATATACACCAACGCAGACACGTTATGCAGAAACATGTAGGTGCTGTGTGTTGTCTATAATTGGGTGACATGGCGATGAATGTTGAATAGAACTGATAAAAAATTTCTGACACAGCAACAGTATGTTTATGTTGTGACATTGACAAAAGGTAACCTTGGCTGCGTTGATCAGCTCATCAGCCAGGCACTCGGCGATGGTCTTGATGTTCCTGAAAGCAGCTTCCCTTGCTCCTGTGCACAGCAGCCAGATAGCCTGTAAGATGAGAGACGGACATTAGTGAGTGAGATGTATAAAGAAATTGCCTTTTGAAGAATGATCATAGGCTAGCAGTATCATGTGTCTGAGTTGGTGGTTGACTGGGTCACGACAGACTACAGCCAATGAATAAGCAAAGACATTTCCTCTGCGAGCACTCTAGCACACCAGGACAACGGTTCAGTGTCCAGGCGTGACTCTAGCCTCGCTTAATGCATCTTGTACAAGCAAATTATCCATTCCGATAAAATAAATAAATAATACAAAATATCACTACACAGATGTATGCTGTAGGAATACATTTTCCCAAATGAAAAATAAACTGATACAATATGTTTAGGCTTGAAGGTGGTACGTGCCAAAAAACTAAGTGGGATCACTTTCAGTCATTGTTTTAATTGTAAAAATTAATTGAAACACAATTGCGGCCTTTAATATGCATATATTGTCATCTCATGAGTATGTAGTCAATATATTGTTCAGCAGAATACACAAGTCATCACTATTTCACTGAAAAGTGGTAAAAAAAAACTCTGGTTAATGTTAACTGCACTTTAGACGTAACGTCACTGAACAAAGATTAGCTCTGGTGTTTTAAAGAAACCCAACCCAGATGGCCTCGACTCAAACGGAGTTTCATTCCAAAACAAGATAAATACCATATTGAAGAAAAAAGACATCTACTGATATAAAACTATTATTATTATGAAAGTGAAGCACACTGTGGTTTATCGTTTGAGCCAGGAGTCATCCTGAGACCTATATCCAAGACCTATATTAACACAAATCAGGATTGTCTTTACCTGGTTGACTCTACGGAGGGGGGACACATCCACAGCCTGCCTCCTGACGGTACCGGCACGACCGATACGAGTGGAGTCCTCACGGGGTCCACTGTTGATGATGGCGTTGACAAGCACCTGGAGGGGGTTCTGACAACAAGAATGGGAAAGTCATCAGGGGGGGAGGGGGAACATATCCACAAACAACACAAAGTATGGAGATAGAACCCATCAAGAAAGACACAGTCTCGAGACAGACAACACAACTTGCTGATGTTAGTGCTAGCTCAAGGCATACTAATACTCAGCTATGATGTAGTGATACATGGTAGGGTAGGTAGTAATGATAAATGAATATATATAAAAGATGGCCAAAGATGGAAATGCCCAAGTTATGAATATATACAAATATCAATTAAAGACTATTTGAGTATTTGTAACTTGCATTGGTGAAACAAAAAATCACAGGAGCAACAATGCACCATGGTAAGTGTTCTTAACCCTCATCAACCAAGGACCCACATGAGAAATTTAGACCTACCATGGGATCCAAGTTCATCATAATCTACCATCATATGGGCATCAACCAGAAATAAAGCCTAGGCCAGAGATATTTCTGTAATTTATATGGATTAAATATAAACAGTTGAACAGTCGTTCGTCTTAGTGCACACACCTCTCCAGTCAGCAGATGGATGATCTCGAAGGCGTGCTTAACAATGCGCACAGTCATCAGCTTTTTGCCGTTGTTGCGACCGTGCATCATCATGGAGTTGGTCAGACGCTCCACGATGGGGCACTGGGCCTTGCGGAAACGTTTGGCGGCATATCGGCCTCCAGAGTGTGGCAGGTACTTGGCGTACTTCTCTTTCACAGCAATGTAATCCTGTAGAGAAAAGGGGGAAACTTTGCAAATTCGTGGTATATACACAACAGTTGATGTATTCTTGTTAGGATACATGAGTTGTGTTTCTGAGTTGGTGGTTGACTGGGCCACGACAGACTACAGCCAATGAATAAGCAAAGAATTCCTCTGCGAGCACTCTAGCACACCAGGACAACGGTGCAGTGTCCAGGCGTGACTCTAGCCTCGCTTTACAACATAGTAAACAAACAACACCACAGTACTTTATCATCATCAGAGGTTCTTTCTTGTGCATATTACCTGCAGGGAGATGTCACTGATCTGTACATCGTCAGTGCTCCACTTTCCAAAGAGCTTGATCTCTGGGGTCTCAGCCACGGCTGGGGCAGTCTCCCACGACTCAGTCACTGAGGAAAAACGACGTGTGAGTTTTAACATATAATAGCATGTAGGTTCTAGCGTAACAAAATAGAGCAAGGCACGGTAAAAAAAAAAAAAGGATGCTTGCCACACATCATTCGGATGTGTATATGTGCCTATATGCCAACTAAGACACGTCTCGGTCATAGAAGGCAAGACAGCTTGACGACCCGTCTAAGAAGTGAGCAAACACTGCCTTTATTCATCCGTCAGGAAAACGTACCAATATAACGCGTACAAGGCGAATAGCACGTATGGATCACGGCTTCTTCACGTAGCTTCACCACTTTCACACAACAGTAGGGGAGTACAACTGAACTGACATGTCACAAGCCAGGTCCACGGCAGGGCCCGGACTAAAGCCTGGAACACGTAGCTAAACCTAGCTCGTATTAGCGGGCAAGCTAACAAATCATGTATGAACTACACCGATGTCTCAAATCACCCGGTAGAGTCGAATATAACGCGAAGAAGTAACAGTATTAGGACTCCGGTTGCGACATTTGGTGCGACGAGACGTGGGTCGGACGTATAACGGAGCTGGCGGGTCAACACGCCGGACACATGTGCCAGCAGGTAGCCGCATGCTAACGCTATGCGCTGGGCTGCTCGGAAGCGACACTTCGGGGGAGATAAAATGGTAAAACGTGGCAAGGTTTGGACGATTTACTCTCATTTCGTCTAAACCCACGGTTTATATCGCACGTAGTTATTCGATAATTGTCGTTTCCGTTGGTTTTGAAGCGGCAAAAAGATGAATTTATCACTCACTTGTGTCTGCCGTTCTGTACCACACTTCTCAGAGACGGAAAAGGGCCTTTTCGAGGCGCCTGCGAGGAGATATCCGGTGGGCTGGCTAGGTTACATCCGGTTTGCAGGGTTTTGTGTAATTGTAGTCTTTTCCAAGGTTGACGTGAGTCGAATTGAATGACGACTGACTGCTTAGATTCGACTTTCCACACCTTGGTATTGAATGGGGGAGAACATTGCATGAAGCAAAATAGCTGTTAAAAACCACCATATTTATTGTGGATTTGGCAATTGACAACATTGCATGAAGCAAAATAGCTGTTAAAAACCACCATATTTATTGTGGATTTGGCAATTGACAGACTTCCATTTACAGATTATACACTATGGATCCTGTAGAATTTATAATCCACATTGGTAAAATACATTATTTTATGAAAGACAAAAAGTTTAAAAAGACAAAAGGGTCCATGTCCACAATTTCTTTATTGTCTGAGAAAACACTGAGAAAACTGAACAAGGACATCCCTTAATTCCATACCAATTTATGCAATTGGTTCAATTCATTTGTACAAGCATACATAAAACCAAGAATGCAACAATATTAAAATACATATACATAATACTGCAACATCAAGAGCTTTAAAACACTTATGAAAAAGTTTCAGCAAACCATCCCGCCCTTATAATTTTCCCTTCGGTTTATCAGCTGGTTATTTATAACCATTTTGTGCAATGCATACTTCCCTCACTCAAACAGTCATTTTTCCCTTAAACACATAAAAATCACCTTTTTTTTGTCAAACAACTATAGAACAGCCATAAACATTCAAAATATTACATGTAGTTAATATAAACTATTTCTTTTTCTGAGAAAGACAAACAGACAAGGAGGTTGATCAAACGCCTGAGATATCTAAATGAAATGGGAGGTCAAGTGTGCCACATACAATAGTTTGGTGGACAGGTAAATGCTAATATAGCACTGCCACTCTCCTGCTTTTCTGTCTCTACCTCCCCACTTCCTCATTTTGTTTAGCACCATCGCTAAAGGCAGTGTGTCATAGCACTTCGGTTTGGGAAATGTAACGCACACAGAAGTGCGCTGGAAAAACTCTAAATTTAAGGCATGATCTACTGCAGCGATAGCTCACAGGATGCAGCTTAAAAGCACTACATGATAATGATAATAAACATGCTACTCATAATCTCATCCTAACACATGAAGGGTTAAAGCACAGGGAAACATGTTCTCATGGATTTAAAAACAAAACAACAAATAAAATGACTCAAAAAAAAAAAAGGGCAGCAAGTCTATACATGGAGACGAGATGACAAAATGTCACTCAGGCACTGTTGTGTTGTGTGGTACTTTCTGAGGTATGTGCGGTCAAACACACACATGGATACACGCGTGTTTATGTATGTTCAATATGTAAAGGGTAGAACCAGAAATATTTGAAAAATGAATACAATGGTCGTGCAGGCAGTGTTTCACCACTTGTAATAATGGGTAGTAATAATTGTAATACTACTTGTAATAGTAGTGTATATCACACTGCAGAGTTGAAAACGTGTCTGCGTGTGCTGTCCAATGTTCCATTCTACACCAGCCATTTTTCCATGCAGGTGTGAAACACCGTCTCATTGGAGTGCCACTGGACATGTTCTACTCCGGCCATAGAACACAGAATTAAGTCCCCACGAGCTGCCAGTGTTTTCAGTCCAAACACGTCTCTCAGGTAGACCTGGAACGACACAGAGAGGGACCAAAGTTATAGAGTGAATCGTAGATTAACATCGAAGCCAGGAGACTAAAAATAACGTAGGTTATGTAGAGCGGGTTCCACTCACATCTTGGTGCTGCATCTCAACCACGGTCTCGTTGTCGTCAAAAAATCCAAATTGACTGAAAAATAAAAGACGGTGAGAACATGCAACAGGATTTAAAAAAAAAAATCATCTTCAATCAGACAAAGAAAGTCTGTGACCGCAAATGTTTTCTGGAGGGAAGCAAAGCATACACTGATGATGAAACATGTTATATGACATTATTAAAAAAAAAGATTCTCTAGATAAAATCAACAAAATTATAAACAGAATGTCAGTTTGTGCACTGAAAACGGAACCGTCAACACATCGCCGCTCCATCAAGGTGTATCAATAAAAACGAACTGAAAAAATAAAATAATTCAGTTCCTTGTGTAGAACCACAGGCAAAGCTTTTATGTTTAAAAAAAAAATGCATGCCCTGGTCCCTCAAAAGCATTTTCAGTACTAGGATTAACTTGAGGTAACAAAACCTGGGCCAAAGATGATCTTAAGGTAGTTGTGAATCAGCGCAATGTGAGTACATGAATAACAAATGTTATGAGACATGAAACATGAAGTCATGTTGAGACTCAATGATGGAGTTAACACAGGTGTGTTGAGACTCAATGGTACGCTGACTAGCGCTACAGTCTCGAGACTCTTTTGTACTTGTCATGCAATATTCTTACATGAAAAATCATCATTGACGAGAAATGACTATCAGCACTAACATGCTTTTGGGAAACTCGGATCAGAGCAGGATCAGATGGGGACCAACTCACCTCGACTGCCAGGGAGTGATGACTCCATCGTCTGGACCTCCAATCAACACCAGCTTTTTGATCTTGAGGAAGTTTTTCTTCCACTCTGTGATGAGAGGTGTGCA
>OMKK01056549.1:0-12500 GCA_900302305.1 Polymixia japonica | reverse complement strand
GCATAAGCCTAAGTGAAGCCTCTTACGGTGCAAATCAGATGAATTATTCCCCATGCATGAGTTGAATAAATTAAATGGGAATTGGCCCCATCCCTGTCTCACAGGGCAGTGATGTTTTACCATTTGGATGATGGTCAGGTACTTCTTCCACCAGAGGTACTTCTGGATCTTAGGCCCACAGGAGGCCAGGCCATAATACAGATACATCAAGACATGGATGGCTGCGTTCATGTGTGCACCAAAGAACGCTGCATGAAAGAAGGCAAAACACTGGAATTAGTTCTTTCGTGTAACTTAGTTTTTTTAGAATGAAGTTTACATTCTTCAAAATAAAAAGATTTATTTTATTAAATAAAAACAGGCAAAAAGTTTTATATAACTTAAATCTTTTACCCCACACATGGAGTGAAAGAATTTATTTTTGAAAGGACTCATATTACTTTTGAATACTTTTCAGAAGCAAAAACATTTCCCTTTCACAGCAAAATAATATAGCATTTATCGTTTTTAATAAAGCAGCACAAAGAACAATTACTTATAATATTACCAACAACATTACTCACACTGTCCTCCAGCCACCCATTTGATGCCGATCCACCACAGGGTGAACATGGTGCAGTGGTGGTAGACGTGCAGGAAGCTGACTTGGTTGAATTTTTTCCTCAGGATGAAAAATACGGTGTCCAGGTACTCTATACCCTTGGAGATGAAATACCACCACAGAGCTCCAGCCACCTGTCTCACAGAGGATATGTGGAGTGGGTGGAAGAGAGTGAGGAAGGGTGAGTGAGGGAGGAGAGAGAAGAGGAGGAGTGAAGTGGAGGCACAGGTGGAGAGAAACCAGAAAACAACTAAATCGTGAGCCGGTTTTCTGCCTGCTTATATAATCAGGAGTTGCACACAGATGTAGAGTCATGGATATAGTTAACTGCACGCCATGAAGTACCCTCTGGGCAGCTGTTTTTTTCAATTCTATTCTTTTCTATTATATTATACTCTATTCTATCCTACCACAGCTTGAACTCCGGCTCAGCGCAGTTGATTGACTCATGATTTCTATGTCAGGTGCGTAACGACGTCATGGAGCAACAGGAAGGAAGGCAGGTGTAACTAAACACCTTCTCTGCTCTGTCTTCCTGTCTGCGCCTATTCTGATAACAGGACCAGGTCTAAAAGAATGGAAGCGGATTATGTTTCTAAAACCTAAGAGAGTAAAGTCATCTTGGAACATTGTCAAGGACTCAGCAAGGCGGCCCTTTTCTTAACCATTAGGGCGCAAAACTGAAACGGAGCCCAGATCGGCATCTCTCTGAGACTTTGCCCAACTCTTCTGTAAACTGTGTCATTGATGTGTCATTTTCTCCTCATAGTCAGTTTTACAGAGGGATCAGACGTGGGGTGGGAGTGGCTACGTAATCAGTGCTGCATACGAGTGCATAAGCATGGGATAGGGTTCAAAACTCTGTCAAATAAACAGTAGTTTTCATTAGCTGGCTAAGCTCAATCAATCATGGTAAATATCCTTTTATCACTTTGTGTGCATGTATGTGAGCGGATGCGTGCTTGTGTGTGTGTGTGTGTGTGTGTGTGTGTGTGTGTGTGTGTGTGTGTGTGTGTGTGTGCTTGCCACCATGTACTTGTGTTCACTACCTCAGCTCCAAACACTCACCCTGACTTCGTTTGGGTCGTCTGAATAATCCACCGGTTGGCAAATATAACTGTAGCCTGCTGCCCGCGCAGCCATGAACAGCTGAAACAAAGAGCACATCTCTGCTAGTACACTGATAAGACAGAGAGAGACACGGAGTGAGAAAAACAGTGTGTGTGTGTGTGTGTGTGTGTGTGAGAGAGAGAGAGAGAGAGAGAGATAGAGAGAGAGAGAGAAAGTATAGACGGAAGGAAGGATGCAATGTAATAAGGTTAGACAGAACCTAGGGGGAGAACAGGGTGTGATGTGATGTGCTCATCTGAAGGGATCGTTATGGTTTGACAGCATTACAGCACCATTTTATACTGGGGAAAGGCTTTTGCACATTAAAACCACTGCAACTTTTTTTTCTATCTTGTGTGGGTTTTAAAGCAGCATCCCTGTTGCTGCACTAGCATTCACCTGCCTTATGAACAGGCGTCTGTTTGGGATTCGATGAGTAGACAGTGAATGCATTCCCTTTTGATAACAATAAATATATTGGGGGAAAAAATCAACTCACTGTTGATTCTGAATAAATCACCAAATGCCCGTGGCTACCTCAGCTGTAATACTGTGTCTCCGCTAGTGACCTACCTCTTTGCAGATGAAGAAGTTGAGGAAGACCATGCTGAAGTTGTAGACAATGAGGGTCTTGCGGAGCTGGAAGGGCTCTCTGTTCTTCATGTATTTAGGCCCCAGCCAGAGGAATAGTAGGTACGAGGTGCTGATGGCCAGCGTAGGGAGGGGGTTGTCCATCAGAGGCCATTTTTCCACTCGCTTGTCTGTGGGACAGATTTCCACAGTATTATAGAAACCAACCTCGGAGTTAGACTGTATTGACACAATGTGCTCACAGGTACAATGAATCAATAAATTGTAGAAACTGTGTCTCTAAAAAGAAGGTAAACTGCTCTTTCCATGTAATTGATTGACGAATTGAATCAAGAGAAAAGATCCCTTTGTGATTTCACCTATTAAATCCACTTCAGTCATGAATGGGACATCAGAGAAAACAGAAAAATGTGAGCAGGTAAAGCAAGAATTTTAAAGCCTTGAGTCCTTGAAACAACCGAGTCTTGTATTGTAACTAATGTTTATGTATACTGATGCACACAAGTCCATTCTTAAATCATGGGACAATTTTAACCCGCAGCCTCACAAAAACCTTAGCATAAACACCATTATTATTCTATTGCACTAAGAATTTGCTCTCTGAAAAGAGGAACATCTATCAATAGATGTATGCGTGTACACACAAGCATGCATATGCACACACATATAATAAACAAAGACACATGTATTCAGACACATAACACACCCTTCCGTTACATTTCTATGGAACTGACTTCCTCAGTCTTTTCTTTCTTTCTTTCTTTCTCTGTTACATACACACACACACACGTACACACACACACACACACACACACACACACACACATACACACACACACACACACACACACACGTACACACACACACACACACACACAAGGTTATCACCTGCAATAGTAAGGCTCCATTTGTAGAATTCTATGGTGTCATTTATTAGATGTGTAACAATCTCCATGGCTGCAGCTGGTGTCCTGAAATAAGACAGAGAGAGGTTTAAGAATGGACGTTAGTCATTGCCATTAAAGCTCAGCTATTTGCATGCACCTTTAAAAAAGGTTCAGCCAAGGCCAATGGCTTGGCTCATCTCTTCCGAGAAACCAGAAATCAACATTCTGATTCCAACAGTAAGTTTAATATATTCTAAGGAGCTAATCAACTGAATTTAACTCAATCAGTGAAAACTGATTTAAGAAATCATATTAGTAGGTTTTGAAGAGAATGCAGGCCTGTGAGATACAGCTGAAGCCAACTGAAGCCCAATATCAGTGTCCTATACAAGCGAACAGAAGGTGGGTTATAGGCCTATAGGAGATTTATGCCCCATGGGTATATTATGGATAGGCTATAGGCTTAGAGGCTTCATTCCGCACAAAGGCTGGGAGGACTGGGCACTAGAGCGCATGTGTCAGCAGGTTTTACACTTGAACACGACCAACAACCGACGTGCAGTACTTACTATTAGGGGGCTTGCTTTCTGCTCCACTTAACATTAATATGGGTCATTGTCTGCGAGTAGATTGCATGAACGCATAGGCCTGAATGGGGACCAGAATGCATAGTCAGACATAGTCTAATTTAATGATCCTAAAAAGATGACGCCCCCTCTTCTCAGCCTGTAGCGGATCAAGCGGTGGTGCAGCATCTGGCGCCATGCGCTCTCCGCATAATATGGCCTTCTGTGAATGAACCACCCCTTTCTTTGACTGAAAATCTTGTAAGGTTATTATAGATGCTTTTTAAATACTATGTCTAATTACTACAAAATTATTATTCTGAACAGCCAATTTGCATTCTGCGGCATGCAGCCTGGCCTTCAAGTGGGCTATTAGAACAGTCCGCTTATCTAGCCTATATATGTCGTTTCAACCCACTGGTTTAATTCTATATTAGACCTGTAAAAAATACGACAAGCTTTGCAAACAGATCTGATGTCATGCATACAATTGGCAAATTGTAGGCCTATGTAAGAATCTCAAAATCTCATTCAATTCAAAGCGAAAGAAAAGGCTTATTACCTTACCGTGTCGGTGGATACAAATCCTGTTATAATGACATTCAGTGCAAGGTCACGCAGTGTGCACTATTCCTCCTCGTAATCAGCTGAGCACAGTAAAAAAAAAAAAACGTTTGTATTTCCTCAAGCAGTTTGAAATAAAAGCTCCGTGTGGATAAACGGCGATGGCACGAATGTCTTACCAGGGGACCATACTCGCCACTGCGCGCTGGTTCCGCGGCTCTAGCGGCGCTTGGATGGAGCTGATGGAGAGATGCTACGCGCATGCGCAGAGCTGAAGACGGATGCAGCAACCGCGGCTACGCTGTTACCGGCTTCTTTTACGAGCTTTTCGTTGCGATATATACATTGAATTTTTCATCTTTACGCGTGTACACCGCGGGTTGTCCGGATCATTTTGCGCAGTCTTTACGCAAGGTTGATATGCAGAGAAAACCCGAAAGGCCTTTTAATCACTTTATTGGTGGTCGCGGGGTGCCATCATAGGCCTTCTCTGATCACTATGAGCTATTCCCTCATAGAAATGGTCCGGTGAAACATCGTTTTGGATGGAGGAGGCTATTTTATTGATGAGGCCAAGACTGTCGTTTACAAAATGAAGATTTGGAGCACGGAGCACGTTTTCAGGTCGGTCACGACGCGGGGAATTTATGTTGGATGTTGCAGCTTTTGAAATTGAAAAGCGAATCTGGTGCAATAGTTTAAATGAACAGATCTGTCATTGTAAGCCCAGGGTGATCGTGATGGGTCGTTTAACCTCGCCAACTCATTTCGTAGCGTAGCAAAATAGTGTGTAATACAGGCCTATGTTCCTGGTTAGTAAATCCCACCTGCTGGTGAAGCCTGCAGTACAAAAGGACACTTCACTTCCGAGTTTAACATTAGGGAACAACGGTCTTTACAATTAACTGCACTATTCAAATGAATGAGGTGACCCATTAATTGCACTCCCGGTTTGACGTGGAGATGCAGATGGAGAAGAGAAAGGTTACAGAGGCGTTTTTTTACAACCCTGAGACAATATGAGGATGGACTGTGCAAAAGAGGGCGCAACTTTGTATCAGGGGGTTGTAACCAATGTTTTATACACCTAATGTTTATTAGATCAGGGTCAATTCTTTTAAACCCTTTCATTGTAAATACTGACAATAGCAGCTTGCAGTACATGCTATGATTTGGAATTTAATATAACCAACTGTGATATTATTTATAACAACATGTAAAACACCAGAATATGAAAAAGCTAAATGTATAATTGTTAATTTTGTATAACAATGTTCGCTATACGCATACACGCATACATCTATTGGTAATGTTCAAGTTGTTGTCAATATGTCCATGTTACAGTAATTTTATACCATTATGTTTGGCCTATACTTCAGTATTACCATACTGTTACCATGCAGTTCAATGTGATGAACGTCAATTTGGTGATTTAACGTGTGATTTTGCATGCCTAAGCCATATCGTGAGATGTGTTTCAATCAATATGTTTGTATCATTTTGTTTTTCTCAGCATATTTACGTATTATTTGCCGGTTTGCCTGCAGTTACCCGTGGGAGACAGTGATTAAGGCGGCGATGAGGAAGTACCCCAACCCCATGAACCCCAACGTGGTGGGAGTGGACGTATTGGACCGGGGCTTGGACGCAGACGGGCGCTTGCACAGCCACCGACTCCTCAGCACAGAGTGGGGCTTACCGAGCATCGTACGCGCGGTCAGTCACCAACAGAGACGTGCATATGCACACCGGCATGTACATACACTTGCATGCACACGCTTTAAGACACAGAGGCACATACAGTATATGCATATGCTAAAGCACACAGGCACGTGTATACACACATACAGCCTGATACACACGATGCCTGCTTGTTGGCATGGAAACTCAATCAGAAGTTCTTCCATGTGTCACAGTGTGGGTCACATGCACGTACGCATGCAGGCATACACAAGTGGAGATGTGCGCATACATACATACATACATACATACATACATACATACATACACACTCACGCACACACACACAAACAATAACCAAAATACACAAATACTGTTTATTACTCTGCTTTTAAGAAGACGTTTATTCTCTGCCTTAGATAATGGGGACCAGCCAGACGAGGACCTATGTGAAGGAGCATTCCATCGTCGACCCAGATGAGAAAAAGATGGAGTTGTGCTCAACTAATGTAGGTTAACTCTCCCCTCACTGCTGTTCCATCACTACTCAAAACTGAATGATCCCAAGACTAAAGTGACTCTTATCTTAAAACCTGATGGCTTCTGCACCCAATTACTCTTAACTGAGTTGTTGTAAAATGGATTAAGATGAGCTTCTTTTTTTTGAATACGGTTGTTCAGTATCCTTAACTATTCTACTGCCAAAAAGGAGTCCAGTTCAGGCAGTGGGCATTTCAACTTAGGTACGAGTTTACAGACAACAGAATAAACACTGTAGCTAGATTATATCGTACATCATTGATATGGATATATACACAGTATGTATTTCCTTTGCTGCATTATATTGCCTGTAAATATCTTATAAAATCCAAATGTATGTAATTCTCCAGATTACTCTAACCAACCTGGTGTCAGTTGATGAGAGGCTTGTTTACCGACCGCACCCAGACAACCCTGAGGTGTAAGTACTCTACAAGATTTATTTAATATGTAGTGAATTCTAACCTTGGTCTCAAACATCTATTCAAATATCTGGTCAGGGTTTCCGGCAGGAAATTGGTTAGCAGAGGGGGTAAGTGTGTGTGGTGACAGCACACGGTATAGGCTAGCCTACAGCAGATCTAGGGATGGGAAGCACGACTATGCCAGTTTGCTAAATAACGCACGTTTATTAAACATTTTAATCATGCAATCTACTCAATTACTTTCCACCTCTGACAGTTTCACTTATTACACAGACATCCTACAATGCACCATCTTATTATGCTAATTAAATTGTTTAGGCTTAATAATTTGTATTTCACAAAAGTATATTATTTATTTATTTATTTATTTATTTACGTTAGTGGAGGGGGTCTGCAATTCAGCTGAGGTGCCCCCCCTCGGCAGTAGACAGCTGGGGGAAACCCTGCTGGTCACCCGAGGGAGAATTCTTCCTTGCCAGGGATATATGTCTTTATACTAATGAGCTGTGGTCTCAGAGTGGTCTAGACTATTGCACAAAGCCTTAGATCAGCATGATTCTCAGGTTGATAGGGATTGGACAGAGGTATGTTTTCTTTATTTAAATGTAAATGCAATAAGACTTTACTGCCTCATCATGTCTGCTCATGTTTACCCCATACTCTCTACCTATTCTCTCCCTGTCTATCTGTCTCTGTCAATCTGTCTGTACCTGTTCCTTAACCCACCCCTCCCTCTCTCTGTGCCCTTCTCTCCCCTCCTCCCCCTCCAGTACCATCCTGACCCAGGAGGCCATAATTACAGTGAAAGGAGTCAGTCTGTGTAGCTACTTGGAGGGAATGATGGCCAGGAGAATGTCAGCTAATGCCAGAAAGGTAAGATATACAGACACACTCTAGGGCTGGGCAATATATCAAGTTTTCCGATATATCGCGGTATATTGCAATGATGATATGAAAATGTGAATATCGAGATATTGAGATAATTTAGCCTACGTGTTTTTAAAATAATTTTACAACACCGCTGCTCTCTCCTTTGCTCCAGTTCCCTGCATGTCACGTCTCCACCCTCTTGTACTTCCTGTGTGGTGTGTTGTTCCAAAAAATTAATGCAGGACATTATGTGGATATGTAGTATAGAAAAAATATAATAATATGTTTCAATAAGTATCAAGGCTCCGAAAATATTATGATATCATTTTTCAGCCATATCGCCCAGCCCTAATGTACACACACACACACACAAACACACACACACACAGAAATGTATTGTAAAATATTAAAGCACTTCTGTTCCCTCCTATTCTATATTTTGTGTAATCTGGAATCTAATTGAGGAAGTTAAGATATTACTGATGGCTTCTTAGCATGCCTTTTAACCTTGATCACGTCAACATGACAATGTTTTCCTATCTCCTTATGTATGTCTTCGCTGAAACTGTCTGACAGTCACTTACCAAGGCCAAGTTTCTCTCCCAAATTGAATTTTATTGTCAGTGCATATCCTCAATTGAATGTGATGTTAACCCACGAGCATGTACTGTATGTGTCTGTATTTCTGAAACTATACCATCGACTTTGACTGCTTTTTCACTGGGCTGTTCCTCTGTATGAATCTGTAGGGCTGGGATGCTATTGAGTGGATCATTCAGAACTCTGAACGAGAGAACGTTCCACTCTGTGACATATACTAGCTCTGGTAACTTCTCTTCTCTTCTCCTAGCGCTCTTTTAAAACTTTGTCCTTCAATCTTAGCAGATTGTTACAAGCATGCTGCTCTTTTCTATCTCGGACGTTAGTAACTCAAAGTGTTTTGTGCACATATGTCTGTCTGTGCGTACGTGTGTGTGTGTGTATGCCTGCATATTTGCATACAGTAAGACATACTTAAGCTAACACTCGTTTGTTTTGCATATAGGACTTTAACTCTATAGTGTCACCTACTTTCAACGGCTACACCTCACAAACTGCTTGGGACCCACAACTGGGGAACCTCTGCAGTTGGTACTCACCCTGTCTGGGGGGTCGTGTGGATACTTAACCCCGCACCACCTCTCTCACCTCTGTTGAGGATCAGCTTGGACTACATGCACCGGACGTTCAAACAGCGGCAGAATGCCTATAGTAACAAAGTGTCTGACTCATTAATGGGGGAAATATGGGGATAAAGGCATTGGTGGATTTCCATGTGTTTACTCATGGATGGAATTGAAGGATTTTGGGCCTCAGCCTGGTGGGTTTAGTTGATTGCTATGTTCATACCCATAAACTACCATTCAAATTCAGGCCAGCAAGGATAATTCAGGCCACAGGCTAGCGGGCTTGTAAAATTCCCTACCTTGTGTAACATAGTGCAATGGATTCCCAGGAGGTATTCATGTCAAAGATAATCATCCATGAAGAGTTGTATGAATATATAGACTTTAGTTGATGAGTTATTAGACACACCATTACTCTCAACTTCTAATGATGCTTTGGATGCTCTAGGTTACAAGGCGTCTTGTGACGCGGGCATATTTTGGGAAACGTCTTGATTTTGCCGTGTCCTAGAAGAGGGATGTGATGTATGGTGAAAACAAGATGCGGTAACACATAGGCAGGAAACTCGATATTCATTTGAATTGACTGCATTCTTCTATAATGTCACACATTGGGAGGTATGTCGAGGTTGAAGTAAGGAACTTCTCCATGGTGCTTATTATGTGTTTCAACAAAGGGGCACACAGATGATTTGTTTGCACGATACTAATAATAAAAAAAGGTCAAAGGAAAGTCAGTATACTGTAATGCATAACACAATGTGATAATACAGTAATCTCATGTAATGTACAGTAATAAACAAATGATTAGTGTGGTAGGTAATACGTTATTCAGCTTTAGATATCAACTCAAAACAATTACATTGTGATTATAGGAAAAAAAGATGGGGATGCCCCCTGAACATTGCCTTCTTTTTCTGTTGTTAAGGCAATAATACATTGGCAACTTTTGACTGGGCAGTATAGCTTTCATAAGAATGGGGACGTGCTGACTTGTGATACCTGATGCCGACTTGTTGGGTTAAAATAAATGTGTGATGAATTGGGCTTTAGAGAACAACAAATGACAATATTTCCCATTTTACCAAAATGTTGCCTGTGTATCATGGCCCTTACATTGTTATCCTGCCATTGCCAGTCAAACACATTATGCTTCCAGAATTTCTAACAATTAAGTAGATAGTAAGCTGCATATATACCCTTAAGCTCGAGATGGGACTGTATGTTTAATGCTGCAGAGAACCTTATCGGATCAAAATGATGCACTTCATGACATTGACAAAACCTTTATGAGCTGAATCGAATTCATAGTAACAATGAATAATATTTGTAAAAAAACAGCTTGTTACAGGTACTGATTTAATACATGAAGTGAAATGTTTTTTGTAAGTTCAATTTTTTGAATCTTGTTTTATTTTTCTACATTTGTCCAGCATTACTGTCATTAAAAATGTTTGACAATTTTTTTGAAAAAATAGCTCTCAAAGCTATGACACAGGATTTGTTGTTGGTAGCTCTAAGGTACAGTAGTTGCCTAGCAAACAAAGTGTTATTATACTATAGATCTGTCTAGTTAGGATTTATACCCCTGAATGCATTTTTGACCAGTAGACAACCGAAGAGCCAAGTGCAACCAAGTGCTTGTACACTTTGTTACAGAGTGTAAAATTGTTTCCCCTACCATTGTATTGGTCAGACAGTCTGCCCAAAGTTATTGCATTTGTATTTGTTTCATTTAATTTCAATTATTATTTATTTTTTTCATTTCAATTATTTTCATACAAAACATTTTTATTTTGTGTGTGTGACTCCACTTTGTGGAGTCATGAAAAGTCCACAAAAACTCCAAAACATTTTTCTCAGAAGGTGGTGGGCCAATAGTGCTCATGCTCTGGTGATAAGTACAAACAGTTGTTCACATCCTTGCCCTCTTAACCCTCACCTTTATCTGTCTACCAAGATAAACTTGGCCAAAGCAAGGTCTTCCTCTCGTTTCAGTAACTGCTCTTGTAGTTCATCATTTGTCCAGCAGGTAGCGCAATTCTGCTACTAACAGAATAGGCGGTGGAGCGAAAGCTCTCCAAAAAAAAAAATAGCGCTTTGATAGTCTATGCTTTTTCCATGTGTTCAGGCAAATAATAGTCAGGGATGTGCTTTTAGTTTTTCTTCCCATTTTGTCACAACACCCCTAGTGCTTTCTAATACAGATATGCTGCCTCTAGTACTCCTGTCCTATTGTGCTGTCCTTACTTTGCCACTGAATCTCACAAATAAGTCATGCCAATAACAAGCTTGTTTTGCTTTCATTTATTCAACAGAGCATAGAACAAAATGTATTGCACAGCATGTACATCCCTCCTCACTGTCTAAGCAGTGACAGATAAGAGTCGGAGTCAAAATTGCACCATTCTGGAAGTATTCCCCGTGCCTTCTCTCCCCAACAGTGCAAGTGTGTCACTTGCCAGAAACCAAATAAATAACAAAACACATAATCTGGGTGTTTAAAAAATAATGTCATGCAGGACACCATAGTAATAAAGTGTTTCAATCAGTCAAATTATATAAACTCTCGTTTTGGTTTCAAAGCCTTAGATCTTAAATGCTATTGGTTCTGAGACATTTGTTAATCAAAAAAAATAGGTTGCGACACATTGCAAATAAGTATGAAGCTGGTACCATTTTCAAGTTTCATGACAAGGCACACGGTTGCTATATTTCTATTACAATCTTTGGTAATACTGCAATCAGACGTAGCTCTAGAAGCCACAGCAGAAAATGAACACATGATCGATAAAAAACATCTTTAGAAATATCAAATTGTTATAAAAGTGAAAAATAACAAGCCAAAATAGAAAAAGATAGGGATGTCAACATATTAAATAATCACAACACAATTCTGGTGATCAACTAGTCCTTTTCTTACATTCATTATATACTTATATATAGCAACTCAACTCCTTTGCCCCATCCCAGTGGCAAAAAACAGAATTTGCGAAGTTCCTCCAAAAATTCCAACAGATTATATCCCTACACGTGAGCAGGCCCAATACTGTCTTGGTGTCAAATAAATAACTATTTCAAAACATGAAACAAATAAGGTTGGAAAAACTCCTGCTTCCCTTGTTGGAAAAAAAAGAAGAAAAGAAAAAAGAAAAAAAAACACTTCGAAAAAGATTTTAAACAAAATCAAAAACCCAATACGTACCGTGCAAATTCCAAAATAAACATCTTTCAGGCCTGTTACAGCTTCACTCAGCTAAGGTCAAGAGGTGTATTGACTCGAGTGGTGTATTTTCAAATTCATATTCAACTAGGACCAAACTATCTTAGACAGCTGACTGTTCCCTTTTTACACTTCACTTCCCTTTTCTGAATATAGACCTACCGCCTTCACCTCTGTCGTCGTCTGTCATATTCATTCACTTTTGACGGTAAATATCTTCTGATTCTCTATGCGCTTTCAATAGAAACTCAATTGCGCAACTGTCCCACTGCCTGTA
>OMKK01056544.1:36182-48808 GCA_900302305.1 Polymixia japonica | reverse complement strand
GGAGGGGGGGGAATTTGGGGAGGCAGAGCCGAGCGTAAACAGTATCTGGTAAAAAAAACAAAAAACAACCAAAACAAAAAAAAACAACCACCACACAGCCTTTATCAAGTGGCTTTATTGAAATGCAAAGCCTCACTTCTTTAATTTCTCACTAAAAACCCAGAGTGATTAGAAGGAAAATACATTATATGCGCCATTACACTACCTAAATTGCATGTTTAAACACCGACCAAGATTTTACAACATTATATAATTAGGCATTATTAGTGTCATCGTGAGATATGGCATGTGTCTAGTGAAGCTAGGCGGATTAATTATTTGAAACACCACCTCAAAGACAGACTGTGGATCCAAGGCCTCTCTCTTAGTATTCCATCCCAGGGTTCTAATCCATCGATTGCCATCCTAAATCCAAAACACTGGTTTGTTAAGCCTCGTAGAATGAAAGGAGGGCAACCATGGGAGGGAAAAGTAAGTAGAGAATGCGAATTTTTAATGAATTAAAGATTCATTTTTAATCCTCAAGAAGTTCAAGATGTAAAGAGCATCCCAAAAGTAATTACTTTCAAAAATGTATAGAGCTTCTATGATATTCATTACCAAATGCTGTGGTCTTATCTAGTTTAAAGTGAAAGCCTCAGCCTAAAATTTAGGGGAATATTGGGGACCACCCCACCGCAAAAACAAACAAACAAACAAACAAACAAACAATCCCCCATAAACAGCAATGTCGTTGACTTCATGTAATTTACACAACGGGGCAATTAGGTTGTCAAAACTTCATGTAGATCAACTACTGTACATGGAATAATGTGTTGAAGAAGAACTGCTTACTTGAATATACCAAAACCCCAAAATGTAAAAGTCGTTATTATAAGTGTATACTTATAATACATATAAAAAGTTTATTCTGATAGAAGGTGGATTCTAGACTATGATACAAGAGCACCGTTGCACATTGATTAAGCCTATAGGTCACATTAAGCACCACATCCATTCAACAGTACATTTTATATTTTTTTAAACATATAAAATGTACTATTTCTGCTCATATTTCCTTTAAAGTTATTATAACAATAAAATCAGATCCGATCTCCAGGGCCCACTAATGCAAATAAAATAAGATACAGTATTTCTCAAGATAGAAATATGTTACCACATCTTTCATACAATAGAGGGCGTGACTGTAAACACTATCTTGTTTCCAGGTCTCAGTACTGAGGTTCTGTTTTACGAGCTCGCAGGGATCTCGCTGGTTCTTTATAGCCTGCCAGATAGCCATCAGCTCAGCAGAGGGAAGGACTCCAAGGGGAATTTTCAGTATCATGATGTATATTTCCTTAAGATGGAAAGCAATTCAACCGATGTCGTAAACATGTCTTATTGTACGGGATAACACGACTTGACTTTGGATACCGAGAACAAAGTGGTTCCAATTAATTTAAATGAAATAGAGTGTTGTTTAAAGTGTCTGCCAAAGGGGAACACACTTGATTCAACAATTAT
This sequence comes from Polymixia japonica, assembly GCA_900302305.1. Lineage (NCBI taxonomy): Eukaryota > Metazoa > Chordata > Actinopteri > Polymixiiformes > Polymixiidae > Polymixia > Polymixia japonica. Next base: position 47,302 of record OMKK01056544.1, on the reverse strand, counting down.
AATCTAATGAACATGAATTTTAATAATTGAACCAGGTTGAAGCAAATTAAATCTTGACCCTCATTCTCTGAGCGATAGTAAAATTCTGACCTCTGTGGTTTTCTTTTCTGCGCGCCAAGTACAGTATCCATAAAGAAAACAAAATGTTCCACGTCTCAACCTACCCCAGTGGAAAGGATTGAAGGTTACACCAAACAGCCCCTGAAATACTGCAAAGATTGGTCTCTGCATCTTGACTTTGTCAGCAGACAGTAAAGTAAGAATTATGGCAATAGCTCATCCCAAGGTTGTCGGTTCCCTTAAAGGCACAGGAAACTTAGATCTTTGTATTATTTACTTCTGTATTCTACTCTTGACCTTTCGGTAACATAAAAAAATACATTTTAAATGTGAGGGGGAAAAAACACTGCAATATGAAGAAATACCCTGTCAAAGGTTGCCCTGGTTCTCCCCTTATCTGAATCTTCAGGTTTTCACCGGTCAGAGCAGAGAGCAAGAGAGGGCCAACATTACAAGAGAGAAAAGTAAACTTGTAGACTTGTGAATGAGGGAAACAAAGTTGGCACAGAGAAAAATAGGGAAGAGAAAATGTTGAAAATTCAGAAAGAATATGATTTAAAAAAGACATTCTTAGATTTTTTTTGTAATTTATGTACTTGGTCAACTTTATTTATTCCAGATTTAGAATTGATTGATTTTGCTCTCAAGTCATATTTTTGTGTTTACTATTTTGTGTTTCTTACAAGGAATGTGTTTGATTACACTAATTGATCTTTTGTTTACAATGTCATTCTTTATTTAACTTAACTTTACCCTTTGCCCTTATTATTGATTTATATCTTCATAAATCAAGATCCACACCCATCCTGACCCACTGATGATGTTACGCAAATGCTCCCCCTATATAACAAATTGTTTAATTATTATAATTTATTTTTTGTCATTTAAATCTTGGTGAGTGGTTATGAAGATAGTCATCAGTGGTATGATATAAAAGCCCCATCTGAAGCCCCTTCCCCACATAATGGAAATCAGCGTAGTTCGGCCATGTGGTGTCACTGGCCCCGTGCCCAGTCATCTGCAACCAAAACTATTTCTTATCTAATTAACTGACTCGCATCTAAAACAAATGTTTTAATTATTATTTTCATTTTCAGATTCCGCCATGGTGATATCAGATTAAATAAGTCAAAAGTGTCTCTGTAATTAAGGCGTGATCATACTGGTAGGTAAACCACCTGGCGTGCGATGATGGCAGTCTGGTAAGGATTATCAAACTGTGGTGTTTGGTGTCCTTGTGGCTCAGGAAACCGGCCAGGGCTTGGCAAGCAATGGCAGCAACCCAGCTAAGGCTAATCAGGCAGCAGTTTTATGTTGGGAAGCTTGTTTAGGCTTAAGAGACCATGTGCAGACGCAAACACTTGCCATGAAGATGACAGGTCTACTGACTTTGTAATAGTCAAAGAGACACCCGCTCTTAATGTCACTTTCATTTAAAGCCATCCAACCTCTTGGACACAGCCGGTTTTCTTCAGGTCCGGCAGACTTTAGAACTGGCAGAAGTTGTGTCCCTCTCTTTCGTTGGGAGAAATCAAACCATTGATATTCTACTCGATTTAAAGGTTTACTCATTCTTTGCTGTAAAAGACAAATGGGATAGGCCATCGAAGATATCCAAACTTCTATCTTACAACCGTTTGTCTCAGGTGAGATTTCACCTCAAATTTGTCTGGCCAAGAGCTCCAGAGGGTCTGATACGTCATCTCCAAAGAAATGACGTATCAGTTGACAATTACTGTCCGAATATCACAGAACTTGCATTTAAAGTGACTTCGTACAGACATTATTGATGGTTTTGTCGTCCTCGTATCGGGTTTCATTTTGCGCCCTGTTTTTTTTAACAGATCTTCCTTGGTGTTGGATTCTAGCCACCGTTAGACAGGTTCATCAGGTAGCATGTCACAATGAATAAAACAGGGGTTATCATGCGAACACCATCCAGTTACCTTTGCCTCTTGTTACTTAGACGTATTTCAAATGATAGTGTAATTACTGTTGTATAGACAGTCACTGGATTCACCTGCAAGATCTGAAAGCAGAAAGGCAGCCTCAAAGAGCTGCTTCAGAGAGCAAGGTTGATACAGGGAGCGTCTGTGAATCTACTCTAGGAAGCTCTTAGCTTTTGGTTTATGTAAGTCGTTCTATCTATCAAGGCTTTGCACAGGTTCAGGAGTGTGTAGTTGCCTGGATCAGAGAAATCCAATACAACTTATGCAAACTGCTTATGAAATCAGCGGCATTAACCGGATATTTTAGTAAATAGTTTCAGTATGAAGCATTGGCCTATTTTCCTTTACAGTGAGTTTTTTTTTTGTAAATCAATGCCTTCATATTTGAGATAGAATGAGAGCTTTGTTTATCCCCTCGAGGGAAATGACGTGTGGATTAGCAAGGTAGCTTGCCCAGCCAGTTTGAATACACAGTGTGTTTTTAACTTATGCAGGACTTGTTCTGTGTACAGCAGTTCCTCTCAGTGCTTCTCAGAAAGCAGAAATGAAGATGACCCCCTCACCACATGTCATCACAGAGAGAGAGAGAGCACCGAGTTCACCTTGGGGGACCTTCCTATTGACACCGCAGGAGCACATGGATTTGAAGTGCCTTGTAAGTGTTTTGGGAAAATACGGGTATTTCATAATAAATGTGGTGGTCTGGTGGGGTGAGGGGTGTGTGAACAAGAAAGGAAAAGACAAAAGAAGGGAGGGAGAGAGAGGAAAAGATATATATATATATATACTAACATTTTAGTATGTAAAGATGTTTTTGTTTTTAAATAGTGGTTGCTGTGAGTGTTCCTTGTCAAAAACTTGTTTATTACTCAAATAAAAGTTAAATATTATAAAACATATTATAATTATTATAAAAAATATTAAAAAGTTGTTGACACCCAATCATCTAAAAAAAACCCTGAACGTTTTAAGGTTTGAACGAAGTCTCTACGACAAAGTATGGACTAGATAGAGAATAATAGAGAAACAATGAATAGTGGGTATAACAGTAGCAGCTGCACAGCTAGCCCACTAATAAGCGTACAAAGAGTGAGTCTTTATTTGGCTGCTTCCCTGTGAAGATGGAGAAACACAAACAAAAAAGTTCTGAAGCCACCCATTTTTAATGGGGCACAGAGAATAGCTGATAGTGGATGAAAGCAGCTTGTACATTGAAATAGAATCATATACGGGCTAATGATCAATCTCTGAGGTCAACCATGTGATGATGCAGATGATGATAGTGACAGAAGCCTTTTGTGGAAGAGTCTTCAAGTTTGTGAAAGATTCTCAATCCACACTCTATTCATTCCAAATCAAAGCATAATTGCAACAATACAGGCCTTTAAAATACAGATTTTTTGTAGATTTAATAACGGAGAAACTAGCCGATATTGGATTGACACAATAATAAGAATGGTTCCCTTTTTAAAGCTATACTGATATTAAAGTGGCCGAACAGGATCTTGGAGAATATGTCGATATTTTTTAAACCTCTCGTTTTGGTCCTGGATAGTCAAAGTATAGTTCTTACATATATAATCTATGAACTGAATCCCAGTTTTACCTCATTTTGCAACAGAATCACTAGTTTGCTGCAACATTTCGCTGGGTAGCTGTTTTCCCTGAGCTGTTGGCTCGTGTGCCTGTGACTTGATTGACAGCTTTCAATGTGCATTGGGGTTGCAGGGTGGGACCAGGTCAGTCTGCAACAAGCATGAGACAGGGACCAGCACTGCTCAATACTGCTACTACTGTATAACCTGAACCTATACCAAAACATCGCATAGGGCATCTTTAATGACATATCCGAAAAGATGGATTTGATTTTTTTCAGACATTTGTTTTTGTAAATTAGCCTATATTTAGGCTATACAATCTCTGTGGATGTCTTATATTTATTTAATTGTAAAAATAAAATAGACATTTAACTTTTCCCCACACAACAGCTTTGTTTTGTTGTATGACTAGCAACCTAAACTGGCTTTAATGAAACAAAAACATGGGTTTTTTAGTAGTTTAGTCAAATATCTGACTGCATTATTACGTAATTAAAACATTGATACTACATTTCAATCTAGATTTCCCCAGGGAACGTATTTAATGAATATTCTTGATTAATAACAAATAGCCACCTTCTATTGTTCCTACACAGAAATAATTTCAATATTCATGTGACCTTCAGCAGAAGCAATTTATGAATATGTCTTAAACCAAAACATGTTGTCCATCCGATTCCTCCCTCAGCTATTGCTCAAAGTTAACCATGGCATATTTAGCATTAAGCATTATTAGTTCATTTGTATGAGATATTGTGGGCAGCTGCAACATGAATGATTAAATTAATTTGAACCAGATTCCTCACTATAAGACTAAAGCTACTAAACACTCCCTCTATTATCTACTGTGTTGACAATTTCAACATCAACACATAAGACTGGAAGTTTATTTCACATTAAAGCTATTGTTCTGGTGAAGAACATAACTGTTAGGTAACAGATTGACATTGAACACTCTTTAACAACACCGCCCCCTCTTGGTGGCTGGTGTGTTGAATAACAACTGTCGAGTGCAATAAATATCAGTGAAATTTGTGCTGAAATAAAGAAACATGGCGGCTGTCTTCTTTTATGACTATTTAATTATAATAAATACATGCCTCTATAAACATAACATTTTCACATGTAAAAGCACATGCCGTCACTATATACATTCAACATTACTCAAAAACGAGCCCCATCGTACAATCATATGCATATCCTATGACACGGTTAGAAAACAACCCCCCCCCCTGCAGTCAGATTACATGAGTGATTGTCGTATCAACTTGGAGGAATGTTTGGAATTGTGTGAAAAAATACAGTGCTGGTTCAAAATGTGATTACTGATATATGATGATATTCCATATTAATGGAAGGAGGGGTAAGAAGCAATAGACAAGTTTGAACTGTCCATTAGTGATCAGCAACACATTTATGAAATGAATATAAACCTTTTCAATTTGCAGCAAATTCTAGTGCAAGAGTTTAAACTGTTGTGCGCCGTCTACTGTCACTAAAACAAAAGCCTGTAACTCAGGGCTTCATACACAAAATTCAAAATAAAGGTATGAACTCAATACTATGAGCTCGAAAACCAGGAAGAGCATGACCGGTCTTCATTAACCTTCATCTGCATCCATAATGAGAGAATGATCCATGACAGAGCTGCCGAGTTTGGTTGTAGGTCCTGAGCTAATTTACTTCCTCCATCTTAGCTTTGCTCTTCGACGATCTGGGTTTGGGGACGTCTCGCTCCTTAGGTTCAGGGGAGCCGGGGGGATCGCTGGGCGGGCTGGGGGCACTTTCCACATCGGGCTCTGGTTCGAGGGGCATGGAGGGGGCTTTGGTGGCTCCTGTAGGAAATAGTTTTACAATAATGTGATTACGGCCAATACTCTTACTGGCCCTAATATTTATCCGAGTAAGATCGGAGTACTCATATCTTACTGTGATTATGCTTACTTCGACTTCCACCATAATCACATTAACATAATAAGAGTATAGTGTATACATGGGTTCTGCCTTACTGGCATTATTGCCTTAATTGCATTATAATCACATTATTGGTGTGCATGTAAACGTAGCTAATGAGACACATACATTCTATAATGGTTCTATATTCACACAGTGTATTTGTACACTCGCAGCTGCCTTCTAGAACTAGTTGTGGAATGCTCTAAAACGTCTGGATTGGCATAGCTGCTCAACTGTTTCAGGATGTCTGCTACTGCACATCAATGTATTGTTCTAAAACGCTTGTGCTATTGTTAACAACTAAACAAATATATGGCAAACACAGCGTGCATGCTCCAGTGAAGCAGCACACTCCTGGCCACTTGCCTTTCATTGTGAGAGATCTACTGTGTGCCAATCATCGCAGAATAGCCTAGCATTTAATAGCTTAGCCATGTGTTGTGTTTTCACAGTTCTTTCCTTGTAATACTGTTGAGGAAGTATATTGGCCAGAGTCCAGCTTCTTTTACACACATTCCATTTTACTTCAGCCAACGGGACCAAAATAAAAACAATGCCTGGGCAATCTACAACTGATCAGTCAGGTAAATCACAGGTGGATGCTGAGGAAGGAGGGGGCTGCAAAACTGGTGAGAGTTGATACTGATGGTAACAGCTGACTGATAGTGAATGAACATTGAGGAGATTTCAAAGATATTGATTTATTTAAGTGAAAAACTGAGCAATAGGTTGAAGATGGAAAGCTAGCAGGCTCCTGCACTGCCGGTAACTGTGCTACCAACCCAATCAGAATAGATTGCAATACACTTGCTCAAATACGTTGCTTTTATGTTGTATCAACAAACTATAGGCCAAACCAGTGGAACCGGCGGTAACAAACATTTTTCATGAAGGAATACTGATAAGGGATGCTACTGGAAGCCCTGGAGGGCAGGACTGTACCTGTTGGTAGCTGGATGTTCTTGTTGTAGCTTGCTGCAGAAGACATGGCCTGGCCCAGGGCCTGGTTAGTGCCAAGGGGAGCACTGGGGGTTTTGGTGGTGGTTGCTGAGCGGGGTTTAGACTTGGAGTCCTTGGCTGGTTTAGTCCACACCAGACTCTCCGCCACCTGCAGGGCAGCCCCCATCTTCTGAGCCATGTCCATTAGCTGTCATGACAAACAGACAGAGGTGCAGTAGAACGGGAGGTACCTGGCCACCACAGCGGACTATTCACAACAACACCTGCTCTGCATACGGCTTTATCTGACATTCAGAGCAAGGGAATGTACATTACCTCGGGATCAAACTCCACATTGCTGCTGCCGTCTCTGAGCAGGTTGACTTTCCTCTCCATTTCCAGATACTGCTCCAGGGCTGCCTTCTTGTCACCGTGATTGTAGAGCAGGATGGCAAAGTTCAGGTTGACCAGAGGGTTGGACCTGCGAGAGGACGGCCACCACAGAGAAGAGACGCAACCATTCAACACACACTATGACTCGGACCACGTTTAAGTCCCTTTCAAGATGGAGCCAAGACGAAGAGGGGGAGAGACTCACTGGTCCAGAGTAGCAGCTTGCTCATATGATCTGGTGGCGTTCTCCACATCATCCAGGTTGGTCAGAGCCACTGGTGAGAATGAGCATAGGACAGGTTTTACAATCATTTTGAACTCATTTGCATTTCCATCTTTGTAAACGCTGAGTGAGTACATTGGCACACATCAGTAAGTTGACTAGAGAGGCAGGACAGTTACTGTTTTGGCTCTGAAATGCAATCATATGTCATATATTTGGCTTTAAATAAATGTTGGCACACTAGCAAAATGACAATGAATGTCATATCCAGACAGTCATGTACAGATTAGAGTAATATGGATGTACATCTACAATTGCTCAACAGTGGCTTAATATTCTAAGAAACACACCGCATCTAATATGGCAGATATACCATAATTTTAGTTCATCATCATCATAGTTACTTAGGTTGCCTAAAATAGGTTGGTCTTTTTAACAAATAAGCTCTTTGATCGACTTACCATTGTGCAACAACGTGACTGTTTATTACACTGTGATGAATATGCTAACACTTTTGAGGTCACGCCACATTAGTTCCTACCATCCACTAAACATACACAATGTGCTAAAGTGTGAAGCGCACGCGCCACAACAAAATGAATCCAGCACACAGAAGTGAGACAAAGTTTTTTTTTTAAAGGTAGAATTCTGTCTTGATTTGTTCCATTTCCACGGCTTCCTGACTCAGTACCTGCCAGTAACATGTAGAGCTCCCCCATGCGGGGATTGAGATTGATGGCTGCGCTGAGGAAGTGGAAGGCAGAGGCATACTGCTGCATGGTCAGGTGCACCAGGCCCAGGTTGTACAGAACCTTCCAGTCGAACGGAGACAAGTAGTGGGCCCGTTTCAGGCAGCTGATGGCCTGCGAGAGGAACGGAGATGACAGCTCTGTTGGGCATCAGTTCAATAGGTCATAGGTCAATAGTTTATGATGCCATCCATACCAAATAAAAAGACTGAAGTTAGCTAAGTGCAGCATTTCTTCATTAATATATTACTGCCTAATCTAATTGTGATGCTGCGTAATAATTATGACAATAAAATATAATTATTGCTGCTCTACAAGCAGTGTGCTGCAATAGGATTTTGTTTGGGCGATTTGAAGTTGGAGTCGAAGTCTTTCTGGCAGACTGTTATGGGAAAAGCTTGTCACATGCTGACTACACTGTAATGACAACAGACCCATTTAAAGAAGAATTATAATGCCCTACTTGGTAAATTTAACACATAACAGCTTCAATAGTTTATAATGGCACCTTATTTCTGTCCTAAGTTAATGAAGACCGGGGAACTCGTACTGTAAACTGATTACTTACAGCTACGTATTTCTTTTTGCCAAAGAAGCACATGCCAATGTTGTTCCAGAGAGGCGGGCTCTCGGGCACAGCGCAGGCGGCCACGCGGTACTTATTCATGGCCACATCAAAGTCACCATGGGTCTGCATCATACTGCCTGCAGCCAGGATGGCCTGGGAATAAAAACAGTGGTTAAAGAGATATTAGAGGAAGAAGCTCCCTTTGAAACGTCACATGATGAAAGACAGATTGCACGCAGGAGAGTGGAACGGCTTTCTATTTGGACTGGGTTGTTTTGACTCAAGTCTAATGCATTGCCTTCACTTGGCTCAATAGAGAAACAGGTGAACACCATAGACTACTGGTTATTTCATTAATATTTAATTACCCACTTACCGTATAGTTGTTTGGGTCATAAGTAAGGGCATTCCCAAGGTGCTCAAAAGCTTTTTGGTATTTCCCAAGCTGAGGAAATGGAACATAGAAAAGTACATTAGCCAATCCCTTTTAAATATGATATATTTCTGACACCTAAATGCCACGGCTCCTAGTTAGCATAATTCTCATGACCTTAACATTGGTGCAATGCTTGTCACTAATGCACACATTCACTGAACTGGGCCACATCAAAACTGACCCACCTGTAGAAACAGCAGACCAAGGGTAGTCAGCAGTTCAGTATTTTCTGGGGAGAACCTGGATCACAGATAAGAGGAAGTGAAAATTGTAAATGTATCTACCCACATAATTACATCTAATGCCTGCTCTTAGTCTCAAGCAAACAGAGTTGACATTCTTGGATTTTGCTGATTATTCAATCAAAGCTTTCTTTCAGCATGATCGTGGAGTATTAATTATGACCTGCGGGGGAAGTACAGGCTTAGAGAGACGACTGTAGAGAAGGAAAGGAGGGGAGCGGGGAGGAAGAGATAGGGGTTAAAATAACACGCACAGTGGTTCGTCTCATTAAAAAGCAACACCAGTGTTGGGGCACTTGATTAATTCATTTACCCCCAACAGGAGGTAGTCATAATGAGGCCTGTTATAGACACTGACTGTCACTTCCTCATGTACACCACCACTTGGTAATTAAAGACTTCGACAAAGGAATAGGGCCAGAAGTGAACAGAAGTGTAAACTTTTATAGTAAAACATTAAAAAAGTAGAATATGGCTGAAAGTCACAACGTTCTCGGAGGTTTCAGAAGGAACACAGATCAAAACGAGCCCTGATGACGGGAGACGCATCAAATAAATAAGTACATTTTGACACTGTATATAAATGGTTTTTTTCTTCTTTTCACTGTGATCTTTTATCTCCTCTAAAATGAATTTCATCATAATGAAAACTGGCATCCTGCAGGTGTGCAGTTATTACATTTCAGAAAGTTCCCTCGTGCTTAATATCATAAGGCTGACTTAACTTTCAAAACTGATGTTTTGGTAAATACTTCTAACTGCAATAACGTAATGAACTGTGATTATTTCAAGATATTGCAATAATAGGTTTCTGAATGATGATGATGATGATGATGATGATGAGTCATCCCTCTACAGTATAGTCTTCCAGTACGGTATGAAACATATATATGAAAGGGTATTCATTTTCTGATGGTGTGGGTATGTCTTCTGGGCCGGTTTAATTCAAGCGAATCCTTTCCAAATGTCACACGTCTACGTAAGCGGTTGTCTCGAATCCCTTTTGAACACGGTCCGTATTCTGGCTGTACTTACTCCACCGCGGTCTTATACAGTTCAATGGCCTTGTCAGTGTCCCCAGCCAGCAGATGAACCTTCCCCAGCGTCATGAACGTCCTGTCATGTTTGTTCAACTGGAGAGCCATGTTAAGATGCTCCTCGGCCTAAGAGAAGACAGGGAGTGTCTGATCAAATCGCAGACACGCGGCTATACAAACAGCATGCGTACATGGCGGTGAAATCGGCGTACTCACATTTTTCAAGTCTTTCACGAAGGAAAAGCACACGCCCAGATTGTGGCTGATCTCCTGGGGTGAGAAAAGGTCAAATTAAATGTGGGGTGTTGGCACGAGCTGAAATCATCAGAACTGGATGAAGGTGGGCTAACTCTGACTTTCACGTCGTTGTGTGAGACAACAGCTCTGTGGAAGACAAACTCCACGGTAATTGTCTACAATTCCTTCTAAATTAAGATACACACAGCATACTTCAGTTTGCATGCCTTGTTCTCATAGATTCACAGTGTTGCAATCAAACATTAGACAAGCAGCAACAACATACTAATAGGCTACGCGCAAATGTCAACATCACGTGAGTGACTCCCGTCCGGTCTGGCCTGTTCAACATATACTGTTGCCACTCCTGGCTACCTCTGCTATCAGTTTGGGGCCATTGTTTCAGAAACAATTAAAAGATTAGTGACTACTATTAGTCACTTAATCGGGGAAATACTGTCAGGCACTGCCAACTGTAGCCAGCGTTTGTGACGGAAAGGCATGCAAGTATGTGGGAGTGGCTCTAAGTATTATCTACGCACTCACAGGTTACTAAGGAAACAGAGATATCACTAGCCCAAAGTTTTAATTTTGCAACGCTAACAAGCCTGAGCCGTGGGGCTTTCTGGAATGCATCGCGTTTTCTTGTTGATAAGCTCTTGTACAAGTGGGGAACATAAACTGGAGTCTGGGGTGCTTTGCATTCTAAGTGGAATGTGGAGAAAAAAAAAAA
>OMKK01056544.1:13533-36162 GCA_900302305.1 Polymixia japonica | reverse complement strand
GAAAAAAAAAAAAGACTTCCATGGTGTGCATTTAGAGTGGAAATTGCCGGGCTCCTCGTTCATTTTCCCTTACAAGTTTGCGAGAGAGCAGCGACTCAATACAAAAAAGGGTTTTCCTTTACCCAGTCTTTTTCATTGAGCCTCGCAGCTTCGTGATAGACCTCAATTGCTGCTTTGTGCTTTCCCAGCAGAAAACTAGAGAAAGAACAAACAACAATAAATTAAATTAATATCGCTGACAAATTATCCTAGCATAGACACTCCCGATTCCCAAAATCATGTATGCGGCAGTGAAATAACTCATTGTGTCGTGGCAAATGGGTTCATTTTACCCTGCAATATCAACAATTCTTAAGCCTATAATCGGCCTTCTGTTATCACTGGATTTTCTGTCATGCGTCTCTTGCCCCGTTAGCTGATGAGAGAGGGCTGCCGCACCCCGGGCTGTGTGGGCAGGATACTCACAGTGATCTGGCCACTTGCTTGAGATTGTCAGCACTGCTGGGATTCAGGATGGCACAGCTCTGGAACAGCTCCAGGGACTGTTGGATCTTCCCCTCCAGACGCAAGATTAGCGCTGTGGCGAGAAAACGAGAAAAAAAAAGAAGGGATTTTCATCTGCATTAAGAGGAGTTAAACAAAGACATTAAAAATTGAAGGCACAGCAGGAGGCCCGGAAAGCCAGTTTTTGGAAGGCTTTGCCGCTGCTGTACAACTGCATGGTAGATGCTGAATATGTCAGGAACGGTGATGATCATAATACCCGTGGCTTACCTTGAACGTAAATGGCATATTCACACATCCCATTAGTCTCTTGCAGCTGGTCTTTGATGATTGCCTATGTTGACAAAAAAACAAAACGTAATTGCTAAAACTGAAATATGATATTAACTGCAAAATAACTGGACTGGAAATATTGCAAAGCTGTTAAGCTATTAAGCCAATTGAGATCATCATCAAATGCCCCGCAGACTACTAACCACAATTCATCCCCCGTTTAACACGTATTCCAATGCCAACCAAGTCAGATCTTTTTGTCAGACAAAAAAGAACAGTATAGCTGGTTTCCCTGCATCTGCCCACATCTCTCCTCATCTATAGATAAAGGAGGCCTCCTGAGACAGGTGAGGAAAAGGAACCCGATATTACACCTTGTCCTTAGACTGTGTTGTTACACCCTTGGAAGTACAGTATGTAGCATGGCGATTCTTTTTTGGTCCTTACTTTACAGGTTTCATAGTCTTTGCGGATGTAATGCAGGTGGATAAGCCAGTTCCTCCTCTCTGAGATTGGAAGCTCTGGAGCTGTGAAGACGAGAGCATACTTTGAAATTCTGGAAAACTTCAGTTCGCTACTCTTTCCATTAAGACTACGTATTTTTTAAATACACGATAGCTATCATAGCTAAACATGTAATCCTGAAAGCGTCCTCCTTTTGCAATAGCACGTTTGATCTGAGAGACATGTAACATTTCAAACAAAAACCACAGGCTAAAGTTTAATACATTCTGCAGGCACAATGTAAATGTCAGCTTGTTAGCAAGATGTTAGTTACAAACAGGGACTTTTTTCCATGGCATTAATTTCTAGGCAGGTTAAGATATTCTCCGTGTTGCCAAGGCAACAGTGTTTCTGGTAAGCCAGGTGACTGTGACAGAATGGAGAGTATATACAGTAGACAGACAGAATGAAGGAGGCTGGGGGAATTAACACTACAGTATAAGCCAGCATCAGGGCGGTAAAGGTAGCACCGAGAAACGGACCGCAATTCTGAGCCTTACTCTTGACAGGCGACAATCATTTAATCTCAGAAGGAAGCAATTGTAATTCTGGGTTGAGTCCAGTAATCCTGTAATCTTGCACCTTCTACCTTTTCCCTGAAGGAAATGATATGATTCAACGCTGTGTGGAAAAGACGCAGAACTAGGCTTTGAGTCAGCTCCTAACATGGGTGGTTATTGTTAACAAAGTCCCTGTGAATAAGCACAGTGTTATTTACGCTAAAGCTCCCTTATGTTTTTTTTATCCATCAGCCCTTAAACCAAGGCTCCATCGCTTCCCAGACTAAACCAGGGCTGGATGCCTTCTCCTAGTACTTCACAAAAGTCCTCTCCATCTCTGTGCACACACATATTTGCCGCATCAAGATTTGGAATGGCCCTATTTGTAGCGACTTAATCCGCTTTCCTCCTGCTGAGACAGCAATAATATTCTTGTCTCTTGGTTTCAGCTGTGGCCCTGTGGCACTCCAAAGTCCACATACACAAAGCGGGGCAGATTTGGAGAGGAGGAGGAGGATTGGGGTGGGGTACATGTGTGACACGTATTCCTGCGACTATGAAAGGAGGGTAGAAAGCAAGCAAGGATGAGGAGCACAGCATGGAGGCTATCAAATATAGCCCTTGTGGAAAAACTTCATCCCAAACATGGTGGATTTCTCTCATTGTTGTGTATGATCTGGCTAATGCTAAGACAGCTTTGCCTTGCTTTCACATTAGCCATCTGTTAAAAGAGGATAAGAGCAGAGGAGAGGGGTGCTGAGATCAAAAGACACGTGGGGAGTATATCATGAAAAATAACATCAAAATTGGTTAGTTGGAAGTTTTGCGGCAAAGACTTTATAATACAAAGGAAGAAACCTTTAGGGTGTTAAGAACTCATAATGTAATAACTGCACTGAGCAGAATGTCAGAAAAATGTAATAAAAGCTCATAATGTAATGACGACCATAATGTCTTAAGAAACTGGATGCATAATGCACTAAACTTTTGACACATTATGTAATCCTTCATCACATTTTATATCCATTTTGGCATTATAAATTGGGTGAGTATGACATTGGGTGCAATTATTACAATGGTATGCTTGCAAAGCCACACAATTTTGTTCTAGCTCAGATTTCTCCTACACATATAATTGTTCTTCTGTCCAAACTTTAACAACTATCTACTTCTTCATAGTTTAAACTATAAACTGCAGATTCTTTAGGGTGGATTTGCTCTGATTTCTCACTTCAATACCCTTTATATGTTAGTAAGATATTTCACTTTTATTGGCAATTACTTCCACATACACACACATCTAGAGTGGAAGGGTCTAGGAGGAGCTGTGAAATACATGATTGTCAATTTGTTAGCTGCATTTGAGTGTTGTTTTGATTACCGTTTATTGTTCTAAAGGTATATTCAAGTCACTTGTCACAGTTTACTTGTGCGATATCTGCATCTATATACTTAATACTAGAACTCGTGTTTAACTTTTATTTTGTCTATCCTGGTCTATACTGTCCTACATTATACTTTTATAAAATGTTCATAATATTTACTGTTGGTAAATAGTATGGTTCTTTTATTTCTTCAAATATTTTTTATGGTCATGCTTATTGTTTGCTCTTTATCAAAACCATCACCTGGAGTTGTTCAAATTTCATGATAAAAAAAAAAGTGTTGACATTGTAGTAATTGGACTTCTACTGTAGTACTACACACTACAGTACTATGGGTAGTATTTTCTTTCATGTGGTACTATGGATAAATTAGTAGCTTGAATAAAAAATGAGGCCACAAATATGATAGCAAAATATAATGAATGACTGCCATCATACTAAACTTCATAGTTCACACAAAGAAATCTGGAATATGGCTTGGAATCTGCATGACTGCCCATAGTTTTCGGATGGTGTAGTGAAAGGTGATGGTGCCCTCTACAGGAGGACTGTTTCAAAATTCATTCTCTTTGTTTGGTTTGCTGAAATACCAAAATGGGATTTAGTTTAATATTGTCTTGGGTGCACCGTTGTTGATACAGTTGTAAAATTGCTGGTAAAACCATTGGGTTAGGCAAACATTAATTGTGAACTGAATTCAAAAAGGTTTAGCGAGTAGACACGCTAATAATAACACATTTAACTTGCCTTTAGGGGCCCGCCGTTTCTTGGGCTCAGTAGCTACTGGGAGCTGAAACATAATAACACAATGAAAATAATTAACAATACCACAAGATACACACCAGTTTCAAATGTTTATTTTATTTCAAGCTTGTTAATCCTATCCAGGGCCATGGTCTTTTTTTACAGTGGGGTCCTGCATTGCATTACACACAGACACACAAGTACATATACACACACAGTCACACACTCTCTCTCTCTCTCACACTCTCACTCACACACACACACACACGGTGAACAAATAGGAAAGCATGTAAATAAGGCAAAAGATATTTGGCTTATTAATGTATCTCCCTGGAACATAGGCTGCTTATGAAACCTTCAGAATAGCAATTGAGATAAATATTAAATTGATAAATGTGTTACAGGATTCACAGTCGGTGCTGCAAGCTGCCAAATGGCTAATAAATGTATCACGTTAATTTGTCTCTAGCAGTAGTTACCAATTCAAAAATGTGCTTTGTTTAAATATCTGATACTGCTTCGTGATTAACTAGCTAAAACAAAACCAGAAAGTCAGATTTAAAACATGTAGGTAAGTAATTAGATCAATTATGATTCTTTGTTTTCTAATGACGTCTGTTGCAGCTTGTTGTATGCACCTACATGTGCGCATGTGCGAAGTTGTAGTCATACACGGGAAGACCGTTTTGTCTCTTTTCATTTTGAATCTCTGCTCATTCGAATATAAAAGACTTGATTGATTCACTTATATATGTATTTCGAGCCTGGTAACGTTACCTGAGGTTTTAGAGCATTACTCCCATTACCGTGCGACAATACACTGACGGGCAATGTCAGTCTTTCTTGCCTACTTAGATATGTGTCGATGGAGAAACGATATAGTTTCCATTATAGTTCAGAGAGGGATCTTAAATCTCATTTATCTGGACTGTTGTTTTATTCTAACAAGCTGTCTGCCGTTAGAGTCAATCTTACATATCACCCTGAATTGGTTTTTGCAGCGAAACCAGTCTGTTACCATGTTAGTAGGTAGATTGTTAACATTAACAAGCTAAAAAAAATCACGTTAACATCAGTGAAAAATGCTTTCTTTCGCAGTAACAATCATTAAGTTTTTTTTCGTAGCCAGCTAACTATTTCCTAGCAAGCTGTTGCTCTACCAGGCTGACAGCAGAGATTAGAGACAGGAGGATGTCAGGTGAGTTAGCTATAATTAACTTACGTTTAGCCCCCACTTAACTTAGCTAGCCAGCGTTTGCAGCTATAGCGAAATTAGCATAACACACAGCGAGCAATATACGAAGCGTGGCGAGTCTTCAACTTCCACTATGCCCAGTTTAATGCATGCTTGTGTAACGTTATAGAGGATACAGACACTTGAGAACTTTGCACTCACCGCCGATGCCTTCTCTTCTTCAGCCATCTTGCCTGGAGATAAACAGGACAACGTGTTGCCATGGATACGCCAGTGGAAGGAGGGGCGCGGAGGCTTGACGTGTCCAAAGGGAATACAAAATAATGCTTTTATTCGATTAACCCGTAACACTTTCATAACATTTGAGGCTACATTCAAGTAACTTTTAATCATTTATTAAATGTCATTATTATCATTATCGTTATTTTATTAGCCTTAGCAAAAGTTAATCTTTAAAAGAGAGCAAATCATTTATTGAATATCAAGGATACGAGAGCTCATCATCAACAGCTAGTTTGAGGGATATCCTCCAGTAAAAGTCTGCGGTCCGAAAAACACGGTCAAACTAGCCCCCATGTTGTTTTGCGGTAGATTTCAAAATAAACATAGCAAAATGAAATAGCCCTCTAAAATGTCAAAGAATTCAGATTAGAATGAAAAGAAAACTCCCTGTTTTCATACAACAATTTCACTTCAAAATGATAGCAGACATCCCCAGAATCTCACCCATAAAATATCAGAAAATAAAGCCTTCAGTTAAAGCCTTCAGTGTGGTAAGAAAAACAAATCTGAACAGTCAGTATAGTCACATTTATTTGTCAAACAGTTCTACATTCAGAAGAAACCACTGTAACAATGGCCAAGACAACTACAATCAATTTTTAGTCACTTAGTCACACACCACTTTATAAAGTAAATGTTTACTCTCTCCCATCATTAGCCTTCTTTTCAATAGTTTATCATATAGCAGCTCCACAAATGCACAATTACCCAATCTTTAATTGTTACAGTAAAGCTCCTTACAAAGACAAAATCAAAACAGTTCAGTACTATAAACAACGCAACAGTGTCCCAACTTTCCTGTCAATATACCGTTTAAGTTAAATCATCATCATATCTTCATTTGACCTTGTTTATCTCACTTCATCAATTCAAGTAACCTGATTAAACAGCAAATAAGGAAGAAAACTTCATCCCTTCACCCTTCATCAATAATCATCTAATCATATACAGTATTATACATATGAAAATGTTTAAAAAAAAGCCTGCTGAATCTTTTCAGACAGTGAGCAATACATTCAGACATACAGTAATTTCTTTCATCAGTAGTGTAACATATTCTGTTAATTAAGTTGATTGACCTTTGTGATTCTCACTTCCATATAGTTTTCAGCCCACATCCCATTTTAAAGGATGTCTTGAACAGAGGAGCTGAGCACCTAGAAAAGACATTAGAAAGGAACCACAAGATAGTAAAAATACCAAAATGTTTGTAAGGCAGAATGATACATTATGCAGAAATTGATAAATATGAAGAGTCTACTGGGTAGCATAATGATACCATAAGAATATTAGTACATTATGATCAGGATTCATCATTTACTGGTGACATTCTTATGTCGAGTTAGCTTTTAATATATACAAAACTTGCATCTGCATCTGTTTTGTCCATACAGTGTTTATGAGACCCCATTCATTTTAGCCCTATACGTTCCCTCCACAGGAAGAGTGAAAGAGAGCCCAGTACTGATACTTTTCAATAGCTTCCTTAAAGGGATACCATGTTGCTCTTTGTTTCACAGCATACATGTAAATTACATGCCGTCTAAGAGGTCATATGTAGGGATTTGTGGAGTATTAGTCATAGGATTTTGCACAAGAAACAAAAATCCCTGATCACGAATTACCACTTTTGTCATCTTAATAAATAAGTAAACCTCAAAGATAAAACAGAAGCCACTGAAAAGTATTGGGACGTGCCAGACTGGAGTGTTGAGAAAGATGAGAGCAGTGGGGACCAGTGTTTGATACATGGATGTGGTAGCCTGGTCCCTTAGTTCCTCTGAAAGGCTCCCTGGGCAGCAGAGGTAGCAGCGCTGGAAGCTGCTGACTGGAAGGCCCGGTTGGTCAAGACTCCCTGGGAGAACTCCACCTGGGCCTTGGTGAAGCTGGCCCCCGTCCTGCGGTACTTAGAGTGGACCTGGATGAATAAGGGCAGAGGCCAATTTACAATACAAATCAAAGGGCCACCCACTTCGTCCGCCATTCATTACATGGCCCATTCTGACTTTGTACTTCACCTTCAGGCTCCGTCTCGTTGAAACATTTAAAAATGAGACAGGCTTGGGCAAACTGTGAAATGTATTCTGTTCCTATACAGTTTGAGCTTCAATGCAATCAATGTCCAGACAGCAGTATATGCAGTCTGATACAATAAAATAGCATGATATTGGCAATGTAATACCCTCCGTCATTAAGCCGTCACATGTCTTTGCATTGTGTATCTTACCTCATGTGGTGTATTGAACTTGACGACCCAATATGACAACCAATTCAACTGCAACATACATCAGTTTACGTTTTTTTAAGTGTAACTTTATAATATTTTACCATTTTCAGTAGGATGACACCCAAGACAGCATTAACGGTGAAGAAGCCTGCCACCACCATCATGACCACAGCCACCGCCAGGTTACTACGGATCATGGAGATGGATGCGATCCATCCACTGTCAACAACACAGGGATATAAAAATAGAAATGACCATGTGCCGCTTCAGTCTCTGCACAGTGAGTCTGTGCAGTAAATGTGTACATCAACAAGGTACACACAGCTTTTGTAGGCATTGAAATACAGCATTGGTAAAAAAAAAAAGAAAAGCACTATTTTTTTCCTCCCCAAAACACTCCTAACCTAGAGCGATGACCCATGGAGAAGCTTGAAGCTTGAAAGGGTGAATGATGACTTGGAGGACTGAAAACCCTACTGTACTGTATGAAGGAGAGAAAGAACCCAGAAGGAAGTCCTACAAACTTACAGAGTAGCCCCCAAGACAAAGAGCACAGCATCACATTAGGGCAGCAGGAATCTGTCAAAGAGACAGCAAGAGAAGAGACACAGGACAGGATGCACACACAACGCACACAGGTGTGAAAAGAGACACACATAAACCCATGCACAAGACTATTTCAATCTACCCCAAGCAGAATGCACAGACTTTCTCACAAATTAAAATAGCTACCCGTTGTTAGTCATTAACAAGAGTCGCGTGCATTCGCACCACGCATTCAAGCTTTCAGCCAACACACTGACTAAGGAGTGTCCCACTGACCTGTTGCCCCACTTGGGGATCCCCACGGTCTGGATGATATACACCGCCACTTGGAAGAAAAAAACAAAGAAGAAGAAGAAGAAACTGAAGGAACTGTCAGACCTAAGAGAGGGGGAAAAAAAACACACAACAGAGTGTCATGTCATTCACTGTTCATGATTTAATATCCATCATGGATATATAAACAAACTAAAATCTAGAGCAAGCATCTTCAGTTGTACAGTTTTGTTCCAATATGGGATGAGTGTCTTCCTAAACACACACACCTCAAACTTAAATTGTGCTTTTATTCAAACAATGTGTAACAAAATGCCAGCAATAAGATCATGTACCTGAAAGCCTTATAGACAGGCCTGTACCAGCAGATGAAGGAGACGGGGGTGAAGAGGATGAACCAGAGGATGGATAGGCCAAAGTCCACGCCGTACTGAGCATCTGCCGTGAAGTAAGCCAGGCAGGCCATCACGTTCAGGAAGAGAGTGGCACAGTGGACTGGAGACACCCAGGAATGACAGGGGGGTTTAGAGGAAGTGTGGTAAGATCATGTAATGGGAAACTGTATTTTAGAGAGCACATTCATTTTAATCTGAGATATGTTTAAAAAGGAGTGTAAAAGGAATACTGTAAGCATGGCATACAGCGTTACGTACACATCCAAAGATAGTACATTCTCTTGCAGATCCTGCGGTAGTCCTCAGGGATATCCTCTTCAAAGTCCTGATAGAAGCAGGGCTTCACGGGGAAGAACCTGGGGAGTGGTGGCCAGTTGTTTTCTCGGGCTGAAAGACATATTTCACAGTTGGATTATAATTTTAATGATACATCTTATTTTTAGACAGCTAACTCTTATGATTTACATGCATACTATATAGAGATTGAATAATATAGGGACACCAGCTCAGTGTTATAATGATATACTTTTCAGACTACACACTCCTAATTACAAACAGATTTTAAACACATATGGTACTTGAATAGTGTACTTAAGAACCAAAGCCAGTGTGTCTCACCACCGATGGGTAGTCCCATGCCTGATGCCCTGTTGTGTAGCTCCTGCTCTATTCGGTCTAGATCAGCTGCTTTCTTCTCCAGCTCCTCCTGCTGTTTGACCAGGCTGGCCTGGGCAGCAACCGCAGTTGCCTGGTGAATAACAGCAGAGCTGGCTTGAAGAGACATTGTGGGCCGATATGGCGGTTGTTGTGGTACAAGATATCAAACCTACAAACTGTGCAGTATCCTCACTACATAACAATTCAGTGTGCCAATTTGTTAATTAACACTGTGATGGATAATTTACAGACCATGGACTGCATCCACCCCACCACCTCAATTTCATCTATCTCTCATTTCATTTTAACTTTTTAAGTCTCTGTAAGATGAACCCTGTGGTCACTGAAACACATTGGAAGCAGAGTGGGATAGTGGTTAGTTAAATCGTGCTTCAACTAGAGGACATGGGTTCAAGCCCCCATGTCAGAAAGCATCCACGCTGCTGGGTAAGACAATGAATCACTTTAGGGTTGGGTGATATGGCTGAAAAGTGGTGACATGACAATTTTTTGACTCAATGGTGATATTCAATACAAGACAATATTTTAATACTTTTTCTATACTATATATCCACATAATGTCTTGTGTACATTTTTGGAACAACACACCACACGAGTTACAAGTGGGTGGAGTCATGACATGCAGGGAACTGGAGCTAAGGAGAGAAAGGGAGAGGATGTTTACTGTGGATTTTTAAGAGCAGCAGTCTTGTAAAATTATATTAAAAACATTTGGGATAAATTATCTCGATATTTGTGTTTTCATATCATCATTGAAATATATCGCAATATATCGGAGAGTCATACTTGTAAGTTGTCATACTTGCATTAAAAAAATGTGTAAGGTTGTAACATGACTTGCACATTTGTGATAAATTTTGTAGTTGTGAATGACAGCTTCCAATTGTGCAAACTTGTGAACATATTTGTGAACAAATGCATTTAAAGTTGCAAGCTATAATTGCCATTTCCTTTTGTGACACACTGAAAACATTTACAGCAGTTCTATCCCGCAGAAGAAGCTAGAAAATGTTCTATGTATTTCGATGTTAAGATTACCAGAATAACCAAGCGTGCATTTGCAAATAGCTATTTATATCCATCTAAATATGCATCATTCACTATGACAGTCCAAAATGTAGCACTGTTCTCACACTTAAAATACATTCCCTAAAGTACCCTGAACATTTTATTTTTCTAGAAATGCCATTTGGTAATAAGCAAGTGGTACAGATCTCTTGTTCTATCTTTTCTATTATAAATTATTGTCAATTAATGTATTGGTAATACATTTAAACATATTGTCCCTGCATTAGGTAGCTATTGTTGTACATTACAGCCATGTTACACCATAAGAGTTGATAGGGGGGTGTCACAGTGCTCAATTATTCCTACTTACCTTACAACCCTGAACGTTTACTCAAATGTTTTTTTTGGCCCCAACTTCCATTAAAAGGCATCTCTTACCTTTAAATTTCAATTAACCGAATAAATGTATGAAAATATATTCAATATTTAAGCCACTGAAAACTGTGGGTGAGAGTAACGTCCACAGTAACCCTATATTCAAGTGACTTCAACTCTTCTTCCATTTCTTTTGTATGTACTTCTGTATGTGTGTGTGTGTTACTCACTTGTACATTAGTCTCCACGGAGGCCTGCAGCACCGCAGGTTGAGATAAGGCAGCAGAGATGGGGATGGTAGTTTCTGTGTGGCTTCCCTGTGAAACAGATATTATTGCATTCAATGCTGCATTAATATGTTTACACTTAATAATGGCACCAACATACAACATTATTCACACAGTCACATAAGTGTATTAGATATATTAGGATCACAATTGTACAAGTAGTAAAATGTAAAAGTAAAGACGTGAGCAATGCTATTTTATCTTAATCAAGAGGTGACAAAATCAAGGAGTACCATTCCATCTGCTGAAAATGGGTTGAATTCCCCAATGTTTTCAACTGCTCCACTGGTGACTTGTGTGACTGAGGCATCCTGAAAAAGAGACCAGGCTTGAAACGTGGTATTAATCTGTAAAAACCCTTGTCCTCACACTCTTCATTTGGTGCCCAGTGTCCGGCAAGCAGTTTCCCTAAAGTGTCAATGCTGTCCAACGGGTCTATTTCTATATATCTAAGTTACATAAACAACAAATAGGCCTTTGGGCAATTGTCTCAAAGAAGGCAGAATTACAAGTTTATGAACAAACAGAAAGTGCTCTTCCTTTGAGCAAGTGTTTCACTATATGTTGGGCTACACACAGAGTAGTGTAGTGCCTTCAGCTATTAGCGTTAGTTCAGAAAACACAAAGACGTGGTCTATATTTAGATCACAACAGCGGCTTATTCTATAGTGCAGGTAAATAAAACTTTATTGAAACATATAGGGACACAGTTCACTGACGGGATTCCAATTACACTTGACCATATATTCTCAGGTACCTGCGGGCCCGGCTACCTGTACAGGTGAGTCTCTCCTACCATAGACTACACGTATCATTACACTGTCCTAAACATACGACAATTCGACAAAAAGAATTGAATTCCAACATGCCATCTCCACAATAGTGCATATTATAAACGATTATGAGCCAGGAAATGCTGAGGCCAAACCCAGCAACCAACCAAACAGGTTTTTGTTGCAGCATATCTTTTTACAGCATTTACAATTACTCTGGTCTTACAAGTCACACCTTACGAGGATGTGTGAATTAATTTCTCACCTGGAAAGGATTCACATCCACGGGATTTACGAAGGGATTGCTGTCGAATCCCGACATTTTTAGGGACACTTTATCTTCTTTGAAATAAACAAAACGACTGCTCCTGCCTCCCCTCTGGTCGCTTCTGATAGTGCTGTGACAGAGCTCATTTGCGCATGCGTCGACTTGCTAGACGGGGCGCGTCACCCTGGGTGTCCCAAGTCATTTTAGAATCAATTACCTTTATTTTGAAATGGGCGCCGTTCTCGCGAGATCCCGGATCCCGTCCGACTCTTCCGGGGTGATTCCAGTCTTCCAGTCACGGTCCGATTCTCTGTAGTTATTCTACAAAAGTTTTACTATTTTGTTTTTCGTGACACAAACGCTTTAATCGTTCTCTTGTCGAATACTAAACACAAGGCACCGGTTTACTATAATGACACTTTCGCTTCTCTGCACGATTGGCCGAAAGTTGTACAATTTATTTCAAGATAAAGTCCCAACTTTTGAGAATAGGCAAACTCTTTACGTGGCTGGAGGGCAGACTGTTCTGCAGCCGTTTGTTTGGCTGTTTTCTTAACATATGCAGTAGTCTTATAGTACGTGTTTCAGTAGCTGCCAGGAGGAGTACCCAATGATTTTTAACCATTTGTCTGCAAACATAATGTATATTTTCACTAAAAAGTTAAAGTAGCAATCTCGAATATCTCCGTTTCATTTTCTTTGGCGGCACCTATGGCGAAAAGCGGTAATTGCAGTCACTAATCACTAACTGTGCCGCTTGTGTTTTTAATGCATGGCGGAAAGTCGCCACAGACACCACGCAAGGGGTTTCATCAGTGGGGCATAGGCTCAATCACTATTGTATTAACTCATTCGGCCATAAAGAGTGATTTAACATACACTTATTTAAATGAAGATCTTCGAGATTGCCACTTTAAATTCAAAATAGAACCCAAACTAGATTTGTAATTCTTGTAATTCTTGTAATACCGAACAAAAAAAACAAAACACGGATGAGTTGGTCTTGTAGGATCACCAGACAAATGGCTTTTGAGAGAAGCAGAGCGATGAAAACGGGACCTGTCATACAGGAAAGCCCAGCGAGCATCTATTGTCCTTCTAAGAAGAAGAAAAGGTGTAAATTGTAGATCTTGCCTAATCATTTACTTGAAGGAACAGATCTTCAAAGCACCATGTAGGCACTCTGACTCTAAAATAAAAACATCAAGTAAGTCTAGATCAACTCACAGGTGAGGCACAATGGTTTAGTATTGTTATATGACTATACTAATCATAAAATTAAAAGTATAACCTCTAAACTTGAGTGGTGAAACGGTAAAAACTTCCTCTTGGAATATGTGCTGTGATACTTTGGCACTGAAACAGAAAACACCGCACTAATCAAACATTGAACAAGTGAATACATGTCATCCTACTTGGTCATTCTTGCCAAGCACAATTAATGAGAAGAGAAAGTAGAAAGTCCAATATAATTAACTGACATTATGAACAACAGCCAACAGTGACGAATAAATATATACGCCCATTAATAATGACAAAAGACGAGATGATTTGAAGTTCTTTTTTGATTGCTATTGAGCAAACACTGAAAGAGGGGTGGGGGTGTGGGGTGGGGGGGTAACAATGTGTGTCAAGAAAAGAATGGCAATATTGTCCACTATACTGTACATAATGTATTGTCCTGTACATTACAATTGTTGTATGGCTGTTAAGCAGTAAATGCAGGGACTTTTATACACATCCAACATTCTTTACAGAGCTGGGATCCCCCTTGGCTGGAATAAAACCAGCTAACTTGGTCCCTTTGATGGCGGTATTTCCCTCGTAGGGGGAAAAAGCAGCACAAACTCAAAACACATGAAGTGGTTTTGTCACGCATACAGTCACGCATGTGCACACGGCACATGCACAAGCAAACATAACCACGCACACTTCGCAAACTCAGCCATTGCCCAAATCCATACTGTACATTTCTCTCCAAGGTACTCAAACAAAAGATAAATATTTGACTTCAACTACCCAGCAGTTACTGGTGTTCCGGCTTTGTACAGTATTTATACCTGTATCATATAGATATATAGAATTATAGTTTCTGTGACATTAAAATTTTATTAAATAGGCTTAAGGAAAAAAAATGTAATAATACAGCAACCACTGCTTACACTGATTGTTATGAACTGTAAACTTTTAAAGCAGCTAATGATTGTGATCTCTTTAAGTTCATTAAGACTGCACCATCAATAACTCTGCTGCTTGATTTCTTTTCTTATTCAATCTAGCACACTACTTTTGCTTTTCAGCTTCAGAACGTTCCCTGATGCCGATTTGTCTTCCACGTGTTCCAACATTCCCTTTTCTCTGTACTCCTGCTCAACATGTCCCTCCCTTGGCGCCGAGTTAAGAGCTGCCAAGGCACTGTGAGAGCATGGGTGGCGGTTTAGTCCACAGAAGACAAGCCCCTCCCACTGGCTCCTGTCCCCTTGCCAAACATCTCCCCCTCTCCCATCTCTGGAGGTGGAAAAACTGTACATGGCACTTGGGGATAATTTTCTGCAGACTTGAACAAAGAAAGGCTAAGCAGGAGTGCTTGGAGGAGGGGAGATCGGCTACCATCTCATACCTCCCTTGGGGAGCATGTTTTATCTGCTAGGGAGTTGAAAAGGGAGTGCTTTGGTGTCCCAGTGTCCTTCATACCATGAACTCATTGCTGCCGTACAATACCAGCTGCGGGGGTATGTCTGGTGGGTCCCTGCTGTGGCCGCTGCCTTCTCTGGGGTGCCTCAGGGTTGAATGCTTGGCCCCCTTTAATTTCTGTTTGCCCTTCTCTGGATTGAAAGTGCCTCGGCTGGTAAACTGGGGCTTCTCCTCATACGCCCCTTCTTGATCTGCTGTAGGGCTAACGCTGTCTTGGCTGTCACAGCGAGGGGCCTGGGCCTGGGTGGAGCCCGAGCCCAGCGAGGGAGACTTGGAGCGGAAATGAAAGCGACGGGTCGTGGCAGAGGAGGAAGAGGAAGATGGATGGAAGTGGGACGACGAGGAGAAGGAGGAAGTAGTGGAGCAGGTGTCCACAGAGTCCAGGGAGTCAGGCTGTCGTCTGAGTGCGCGCCGTCGGGGGCTCATCCCCTCAGATTTCCGGGGCCAGGCGACAGCCAGCGCTGGGCCTCTCTCTGGGAAGGAATGCAATTGCAGGTTTTTCTTATGCTCTCTCTCCATATAATAGCCAGAATGTTATTATAGAGTACATAGGGACATTTGGCAAACGGGCTAAGCGGGTTATGTATTCCTGTACTATAACATACCAGAGAAGTCTGAGGTGGCTCCCTCAGAGTCCAAGTTGAGGTTCTCAGAACTGTCGGCTGTACCAATAGATGCCTCTGACTCCAGGGTCTCATCATCTGATGCTCGCGGCTCCAGGGTCAGCATCTCAAAAGTCAACTCCTCTCTGCAGATGCAAACATTAGGCAGTTCAAACAGTGAGCTGAATACATATCATTAGGCAGTTCAAACAGTGAGCATACGCATTCAAACAACTTGTTCCCATTATTCTAAGTTTTGTCGACTCTATGTTTATGTCTTTTATTCATTACAATTACAACTCTCCCATAGTGACCTGCATTTGTTAATTATACCCGGCTGTTATATATTATATATGAAGTATATATATGATATATGAAGATATGAAGTTCAAAAACAGCAGATGCCGGCATCTGCTGTTTTTGAACTTTGAACTTTCTCTTTTTGCTTTTAAAATGTTTAGTGTTCAGTAACTCTAGGAGTGAACTCGTCGTAAGAATTTCAATGCCCAGTCTGACCTGTAATTATTCTGTGCAAATGACCAATAACAACCTTGAACCTAATAATTTTGAGTCATTAAACTGCGTGTAACATCCCTGGAATTAAACGACCTCAGTGTAGTGAAAGTCTTTACTTCTCTTTCTGCAGGCTTTCTATTTGCTCTGTCAGCACTCTCTCCTCCTGCTGCATGACTGCCTGTTGATGCTCCGACACCTCGGGCTCCAGCCCCGCTGCCTCCTCGCCCCCGCTCTCCTCCATCACAGCATCCGTCACCAGTGGCAACCGCGGACTCACCGGAGGCGAGGGTGTGTGGTAGCTTAGTCTTCGAATTTGGCCTTTGCCCTGGGAAATAAATCGGGAAAAAATGAGTGTCGGCTTAATAAAGCAACAAATATTAGTTTCATTGTTTGTGGTCCTTGTATAATGTTATGACACGTATAATGTTGATGCGAATAGTTTGCGGCCCACAGATAACCGCACTACATTAGCACTGAAGAAAATTGTGATCTATTGATCCTCAGCACTTTCAGCTGCTTTCAGGCAGAAACTACTCACTTGAACATGCAGTTTACAAATCACACCAAATGACCAATCAAAACATTTATACACATAGCACGATAATACACAGAACTTTACCTTTTTAGCTGTATTTGGCTGCACAATGCAAAAGTGAGAAGCAAAGAAAAGAGGAATCAAAGTAATGCCAGGTACTTCGAGGTCTTAAATATATATCATGGTGATTTAAGTACTTAAGTACTGTATCTGGACTATCAGTTCTAGCAACAAGTTTTTGGCCTCCATAGATCTTATGGCTTGATCTTGCCAAATGGCTGTTACTGTATATGTTAATGTAGGAATCCTTACTCTACTCTTAAAACTTTAGCTAGTAGCAGCAAATCAGGCTTCGAAGTCACAATATAGGTAAGATATTTTCTGGGGAAACGTCCAAGAATGTTTCACTAGCAAGAGTCAATAAGAAGATATGTCGTTCATGGGGTTCCACATTTCATCGTAATAAATAAATTAAATTATATTTCACTATTTCACTATTATATTTCAGTATTATAACACTATGTTACAAACATGGAAAAAGAGACTTGGAAATCATTATCACGTGTTTGAGCTGAAAACACAGTCAAAAGCAGAGAATCATGAAATATGCTGGCAGCGCGCAGTGTTTGCGTTCCATACTCCACACACAGCATAATCTAAATCTAATTAGCAACAATTGCATGATTACATTACATCAATCTCTTGAACTTCCATCCACAAGAGACAGTTAGTCAAAGTAGGAGACACACAGAGAGAAAGAAAGAGTCACAGAGACTAAGTGGAGTCATGATTCATGCTATGGGGATGCGGGAGGCTGACGTAGCATTCCGAACACACGACAAGGCAGAATGTGCAGCGGTTGATGCCACAACAAGATGACCACTGCATGATAAGCCGGGGCTGTAACCCGACGTGAGAGTATACATACCGGGGCCAAACTGCGTGCTATGCTCATAAATCTAACAGCTATTAGTACAGGTTTCTGGGTAAAGGAAAAGGACAGGTTAGAGTGGAAATTGGGAGGGGAGGTAAAAAAGGTTTAGAGAAAAGGAAACTAGGGTCTACGATAGTACTGATGTGTTTAAGGATAGATAAGTCGGATCATTTCAGTGTTGTTCTTACTGTAAGTAAATTAATTATAATAAAGGCTTAACTATGAACACTCTGGTCCAATAATGGTTGGATAGAGTATGTGACCTTACCATTGATCTTCTAATGAGGGTCAGTCTGCATTTGGCCTTATTTTCAGCAAACTCCAGACTATTGATGTCCTTTAGTCTGGCTCTGTATTTATTCATCTGTTCACCAATGATAAGCTCCACACACCTAAAGTAAGGCAGCAAGAGGCAATTAGGGGGTTACACAATATTACTTGGTGACATTGTTAAATAAGTTAACATGCAAACAATTTAATATGTAATTTAATATATAATTTAAAAAGGAAAAACATGCCCAAAATAAACCCTTAAAATCCCCAAACAGACCCTTGGGTGCACACTTGTAATTCAGTGCTGATTGGTATACACAACGTTTTACTATGAACCTCATTTGCCCTCAGATAATGCAGAGGTGGCGCTGCAGAACGTGTTTTCTTACGCTGTTGTCTTGCCAATGTCCTGGACGCTCTGTAGCGGGTCGATGGTGTCGGGACAGCGCAGGATGCAGGGGGCAAACACTATGGCCAAGGCGTTAGCTGACATACGATTGGTGTCCTCTTGCAAGGCGATCCTGGAAGCACAGACTCTGCGTTAGAACCGTCTCACGAGGAGGACATGAGGTAATTCTGTGCGTCAATCCTGCTCATCATTTCGTAAAAGCATGTTTTTCATTACCTGACTAGATGGAAAATGAGACGTTCCAGGGTGTTTAGGTGAGTTCTGCTTAACTGGTCAATAACGGAGTACACTCCTCTGATCACTTCCTTTTTATCCTGTAGACCTGGAGAGGCATTCCCACAAAACACATGACGCACTCATTCACGTGTATCCAGTTTCATCTTTAATGGCCTCCTTGCTATAACAAATCTCCTGCCGTTTACAATCTTAAATTAACCATTCATTGTGGAAAGATATTTTTGGACTTAAATATCTCTATTGCCTATTTTATAGGCATGTCAAGAAAATAAATTAATAAATTAATTAACAGAATATGAATGAATAAATTAATTAAATAATGGGATACATTAAAAATGTGAAGTTCTTACCCATGGCGCGCAGGAACTCTTCATAGAGCTCAAATGTCATCAAAGGATTGGGCAGGTCTCTCAGCCACTGCTTAAAGACACTAGCAATGACATGGATGTTGTAGTCATCCAGATTCATGTTGTCCACATCTATGGGCCAAGAGAAAATGCAAAAAGATCACTTTGAATTAGTATTCACCTTCAGTCAGTTATCTTCTCATTCTCATTAGTCAAGCTAGCGAACTGGCTTCACCCGCCTGTTTCCATTGCAACTGTTTGCACAAATTTACCTGTGTCAAGTCCCTGTTTGAGTTCTTTGATCTTATTGGTAGAGCCAGATTTCCGGTAGATTCCTTCTGTGTAGAGGCCGTGCATCTCGATGTAGTTGATGAGCTTCTCCACCACTAGGGGCACCGTCCTCTCGTCATTGGTCAGGCGAGAAACTTCCACTCCGAACTGCCTGGAGGAAAGCTCCGGGTCGAACTGTTCACAGGCACGAACATGTATAACCGTCTCACGAATGCAGGAACAACATATATGCTCACAGACACAACACACCGCATATATCTTACACACCCAGGGGCATTTGTACAGACGCGCGCACGCAAATAAACGTACGCGGAGTCGATGTTCGAAACAGAAATACACTCAGCAACATTGTTTTTTTTTTAATGAATACTGCTGCCAGTGATTAAGGAAGCTGAAGGAACTATTACATTTGGGCTCAACTATATAAAACGAAACCTACGGCGACACAATTGATGTCATGGGATGTTATTGTGCGGGGACACAATATGGCCGACTTACCTTCTTACTGCATTTGGTGGTCATCTTCTGGCAACATTTGCGGTGGCAGGCGTACCGGCACACTGGATAAACACACCCAGAGAAATCAGTGAAGTCAGTCCCATTTTCCACAGAAAGACAGTGCCTCCTCATAATTCAGCAAACGTTCAGACAAAGCAAACTGCTATCGATTGAGAGACCGAAGCAACATTGGCTGGCGTGAAGAAAAACATCCTGTGCGAAGAAAGGACGGCTGTGTAGAGAAAGCTCTGGAGAGACAGAGCCGCAGACCCCATGAGTCCAGTTGAAAACAATCTGATTAAGGCTCAGGAGAAGAAGAGGGCAGGGCTCATTCTCAGAGGCCAGGGTGAACAGAGGACTGCCAGAGGTGTGTGTGTGTGTGTAGGAGAATACTTGTATATATCTATGTGAAGTAGAGAGGGGTGTGTGTGGGAGTGTGTGTGTGTGCTTGGATATCCGTCATAACTTGTGTGAATGACTCGGACTAG
Source organism: Polymixia japonica (assembly GCA_900302305.1). Classification (NCBI taxonomy): domain Eukaryota; kingdom Metazoa; phylum Chordata; class Actinopteri; order Polymixiiformes; family Polymixiidae; genus Polymixia; species Polymixia japonica. The sequence goes on along the minus strand of OMKK01056544.1, from coordinate 16,121 downwards.
AAAGAGATTTGCTTTAAAAAGCTTTTCCTTACAGCACAGTGGCTCACAGTAAATACACGTAAAACACAACAGCTTGGTAACAGAGCAGCGCTGCTTCAGCATGTGTGTGTGTGTGTGCGCGCGTGTGCGCGAGAGAAACACATGCATACAAACACTTACATTTGCAGACGCAGGCCCGGTCCATCATCCAGATGAGGGAGGAACAGTATTCACAGTATGTGGGGATGCTGTACTGCGTGGACTTGAAGATGTGGCCGTGGTGTTCCTCCACCTACAGGGGGCAGTGGGGAGTCACGCACGGGGGTCATTGAGAGTTTGTTAATAAATCTCCATCCACTTTTAATTTGATTTTTGATGGCCCATTCTATTCTGGTCACCAGTCTATTTCAGTTCTTATCTTTCCAAAGAGCAGACGGCAGAATGGTGGCTTGGCTGTTAGAGAAAAGTATTTTTCCTGTGTTGATCAGCTAATAGATAAGGATGTCTAAACTATGAACAGAGACTTACAATGTCAGTGTCCTTTTTCCTCCTCTTTTTGCGTTCAGGTTTAGGTGCCTGCTGTAAAATCAAATCAAAGAGCATAATCAAATCAAAAATATCAAATGTTACAGCCAAATGAGTACAGTACTCTCTAAACTTTAAGAGATGTTTTTACAGAAACATGGTTCTTTCTGCACATGTTATCTCCATGTGATGTATTTGTTCATTCAAGGTATGGGAATCAACCTTCTGTAGCAAAAGAATACTAAACTTAAGAGACATTTTCACAGAATCCATCGATGTGTACATGCGTTGCTGCTGCCCGGCCCCAAAAGTGAGCAGGCAGTGGGCTGTTGTAGCGGTACCTTGCTGAGCGTGCTGTCCATGGGCTTGTACTCGGTCATGAACTCGTCCAGGAAGACCTTGAAGGTGTTGACCCACACCTTGACAGGCGACTCGCTCCAGTCCCTCTGCTCCTGTCGCATCGTCTTCTCCAGGATGTGCTCAAACAGGGCGTAGAGGTCTTTGTAGCGAATGCTCTTCCCATCATCCATCTGGGCGAGGAACACGATGGGCACGCAGGAAGAGCGAAGGGGCGGAAAAAAAGAGTCTTTTTTACCATTACTGGAGGAATTTGCTAAGTCTCAAATTTACCTATAATTGAAGAGTTCTTTTCCAGAATGCTGTCCATTTTGGGGAAAATAATTACCACCTGAAGTTCATCATTAAATATAAAAAAATATAGATGATCCAGTGAGTTCAGTGTTACGTCAACTAATGGCTTCAAGCTACCTATCATATACAAGGTTAAAATTAAGCATTTTCCAAACTTTCAAGACTTTATACGAACCCTGCATATAAAAAGTACCATAGTTTGTTTTTAATCTTGTGCGATAAATACAATATTAATAATAATTAATAATAATGTTGTTAGAAAAGGTGTTGCCTCTTTTAAATCATGGATACGCCACTTTGGAATAAAATTCCTCAATCTTTAAATCCTTGTTTATGTAGGTTTTGTTGGTCATCACTAACCGCCAGCGCTGTGGAGTAGGAGTTGAAGATGTTCAGGCGGAATTCCTTCAGAGCCTTCTTGAAGACCACGTCCACCATGGTATCCTTCTTACCGTCCTCGGTGTCCAGGTCATTGATCTACGTTGCGAGACCACAATGAACATCAATCAGTGAGAATAACGCAGCGTAATCCTAAACAGTTCCAGTAGTTGTGGCGGGGGCTGTCTTCAATTATAGCCAATCAAATCAGCTCCTCTGATTCCCCTTAAAAGCGGCACACTCTGAACCATGGCGCATGGTGACTATTTCGTAATTTCGACTAGACCGGTGCCAAACAAGCTCATGAAGAAACAAATGTCATGTATCCAAGATGCTATGTATCCCACAGTCCCTATAGACATTGTGTGACACAAAAACATGTGTGAAAATCTGCTTTAGACACTTCAGACCAGCACATCTGATCCCAATTCAAGGACAACAATCACTGCGTCAGCAACACAACACAATATGTCCTCACAAGCATCTTCCTCCGTCTTTCCTGTGCGTTCTGTGAACACAGTAGGGGACCTTAAATAGTTGTGATCACGGGTGCAGGCCTATTCAATTACCCTTTTAGATTGAATGTCCTTTCATTGAGATATTGAAATCTCTGTCGCCATGTTGTTTCCATGCGTAATGACACACACACATTGACAATTTCATGTCGGACGACAGTGATTCACACAATAACCACGTGCAGCTATTTTGTTTTACCTAAATGATTAAAAAGGTTACATTACAATACAATAGTTACAATAGTCATTGGTTAAATGGCTCGCGTCATAGTGAAATAGACCATAATAACACGCACAAAAGGAGTGTGCTTGATTCTGGAAGTTAGGAAACGGCGCGGTTGAGAGAGAACCAGCGAAATTCTGCACCAGATTTGTGCCGTCTGGAAAATAGGGACCCGAGGAGGAAATGCATACAAACTGTTTCTTATAGGTAAGAGTGCAAGAATAGTTGGAGTGTAACCTACATGTGAACTATATATATACTGTATATATATATATATATATATGCAACATTACCTATGTGTTATAAAGACAGACAGA